>CAUYON010133053.1:0-23468 GCA_963573935.1 Arctocebus calabarensis
GGCACCTGTAGTCTCAGCTACTTGGGAGGCAGAGGCAGGAGACTCGCTTGAGCCTAGGAATTGGAGGTTGCTGTGAGCTGTAATGCCACGACACTCTACCAGGGCAACAGCTTGAGGCTCTGTCTCAAAAAAAAAAAAAAAAAAAAGAAAAGTTTTAAATTACTGAAACTGATGATACTGTGTCACTTTGGGTTCAGTCTACAAGGACCAGGGTTTATTAGTGAGGCAGAAATTACCTAGTCTGAAGGTGTAAGCAGGGCATTGTAGGGAAGGAACTCATTTTTCTCTTTCCTTACCCAAAAAATCCCTCAGGAAATGCTCCTCTCGGAGACACTTGAGACTTCCTCTTATGCAGTGTCTGCTGCCTTTTGCTTAAATTTTTCTTTTTTTTGAGACAGAGTCTTACTATGTCACCCTTGGTAGTGTGCCATAGCATCACAGCTCACAGCAACCTCTAACTCTTGGGCTTAAACAATTCTCTTGCCTCAGCCTCCCAAGTAACTGGGACTATAGGCACCTGCCACAACACTGGGCTATTTTTTTTGTTGCAGTTGTCATTGTTGTTTAGCAGGCCTAGGCCGAGTTCGAACCTGCCTGCCTTGGTGTATGTGGACTGCGCCCTAACCACTGAGCTATGGGCGCCAAGCCTTAAATTTCCTTCACAGTACCTAGGTGTCAGCTCCTCATCATAGGCATGGTTTTGCCTCTTACTAGATCTCCTTAGGCTTTTTCATTTCTAAAACAAAGAAGTTTGCCTAAGAGATCTCAAACTTTTTTTTTCTGATGCTAATATTCTATAAATAAATGCACATTACTAATAATTACCATCTGAAAATAAGATTTTATTTTGAAAAACAGGTTCAATGCTTAAAGAAATCTGGTGGTAAACCCTTTTGTTATATGAATATACTCCATACCTCCCAGATTCCCCCCAATATAACTGATATAACTAATATATCTCATCATCTATATGAGACCAATAATTCTCCCAAAACAGGATGTGGAGGCTGCTATTAGGAGCTCCAAAACACTGACATTCCTGTTCCTACAATCCCCCTGAAAAAGCTATTCTGTAGTCCTTACCCAGGCAGAATTATAGACTTGGAGGAAGTGTGCTAAAGGTAAAAAGGTGGCCAGGAATACAAGATAGGAAACATGGGGCAGGGCCAGGTGACAGGGCCCAGTCCCTCTGAAGCCAGAACCAGCACCTCCCAGTTTGTATTGCCCTCAAAGAGGGTGTAATTTCCAGCAAAGCTAAAGATCACCAATGGCATATGGCCAGAAGGCAGGGCCAGGCAAAAGCCAGAGATGTGCTAGAGAGGATCCTGATTTGGAATCCAAGCAGTGAGTAGGAAGGGAGGTAGAGAGGCTCCTACAGAGGACCTATATAGTAGCTGCCCTCTTTGGGTGAGATCTAGTTTGCCAGTAGGAAATCTCCTACCACTATGGGCCTCCTCAATTGCTTCAGAGACATTCAGCAGCCTGATCCTTTAGAAGGAGAAATCATGTTACTGGAATCCAAGTGATACCAACTTTGCAAACGCCCCTTCTCTGTGGAATCACCAGTTCACCGAGCAGAAACCATGGAGCAGCATGGTAGCTCCATTTTCTCCCTCTCTACTATAAAATGTGGGCAGTAAGACTTGCCCCAAAACAACCCAGCAAAACTACAGTGTGAGGCTGTGGGAAGACTATTTCCCAACATGCCTTACGGAGAAAAATTCCAACTTTCACTCACTCACTCACTCACTGATTCAACCAGAAACGACCCACTATGCCCCAAGCACTGAGGTGCAAGGATGGCCTGCCAGGATTCTCATCCATCAAGCCATACAGGAGAACCCACTTTAAAACTCACCCTGTTGATTCAGAACTTCTCAGAGAAGATAACGCATTTTGTGTTTATGCCATCAGAATGTGAAATAATTTAATCCTACAAGTTGGAAAACTAAAGTGACTTAAAAGACATTCTTGATTTTCTCATTACACCAGCAAAAAATTACACACAAAAAATTTTTCTTTTAACTATCTTGAATAAGCCCTTCCCTCACTGATATACATCAATATGCTTTTATTGTATTGCTTTCAAAGGAATGAAGCCAGAATTTAATAAACCACTAAGCTACTACTCACTTTCCCATAATCAGACTAAAGGACCTTACTTCTAAAATACCTCACAGCTATTTGTGGACAGGTTAGGATTTTTTTTTTTTCTTTTTCCCTTAAATTCAATGGAACACCCAACATTCTCTGGTTTAGGTTTAGGGGAATGTCAGGGACCAACAGGGCCAGGGGACAGGGCAGTGACTGTAAGTAACATGATGTTTTCCCTGGCTCGTTTTCTTCTGTCCACTTCTTCACTGCTCCTAGTTCCAGGTGGCAGCTTTTGCTGTTACTCATTGGAAAACTTATGGCTAAGAGACAGGGAACAGAGCAACAAGAAATGAGCTCTGAGGCTAAATACCTGAGATTGAGTACTAATTCTGCTTTCAAATTGAGCTTCAGTGTCCATACAAAAGAAAGAAGTAATAATGCAAAGACCACAGGATTGTGTTAGCTAAGGCACTGTACCTATTTGTAAAGTGATCTTTAAATGTTGTTGTGGCTATTGTTTATTATGATGATCAATGCTCAAGTTCTAACTTTCAGGTTCTGACTGAGACCACTGCCACACATTCCTCTCCAGCTTTTCTCCAGACCTGCAACAGGAAAAGGAGAACCAAGATAATATTTCCCCATGCCTAAGCTTACTAGGGAACACAATCTAGGGAGTTTCCTAGGGGAGACTATTGCCTCTACTGCAGAAGTAATTTTTTCTCTAAAAGGGAATCTCCATTCCAGGAAACAAATGCATCTCCCTCCTTTAAAGGAGTAGCTCCCCTTTCCATTTACCCCCACTTCTATCATGATGAGTAACGTCCCAGTTTCACAAGGGAGACAAACACTTTGACATTCTCAGTGACTTGTCACTCTGTTGTACTCCTCTACATGCCTGACAGACTATAAATTGGTGATTCCTTCCAAGAAATATCTTTAGATGGGTTTGTTACCTTATAATCTCACACTGTCTCTATTATTTCAGGCCTATATGGTTGCTACAACTTCCTAACTGGTTTCACTAATCTCATTTTCTGCTTCATTCATTTCACACATCCCAACATAAAACCTTCCCTGATCACTGCTTTTATCACCACTATCTGCTCAAAAGCCTATACTGGCTCTTCATTACCAAACCCACCAAGGTAAAATAATTTTGATTTTAGCCAACCCAAGTCAGAATCTCTTTCCAATTTTTAAGTTGCCTTTTTTTTCCCAAATCAGAAAAGGTAATTCCTGTTAACACCGTGTTGTATGATTTTTAAAATATATACACATAGCTATGGCTATCTTTATTTCAAATGAAAGAGGTTCCATATATGGAATTTTTATATATACCATGTAGCCATATTTCCATGTCAATAATTATAGACCTGCTTCATTTATTAAGCAGGTCTGAACATATTATATTTGTTATATAATATTATACATCTGAACATATTATATTTTATCTGACTAATCCTTTATCTACGATCATTTTGATTTTCTAAATTCTATAAAAACAAATATTCTCTGACATTTATCTTTGTATACTTACCCTTAAAATAAACGCCCAGAAGTGAAATTGCTGGCTTAAAAGAGTGTACACTTTAAATTTTGATACATATTGTCAAACTGAACTTCAGAAGGGATATTCTAATTTATATTTCCAATAACAAAATATGAGTTCCTGTTTCCTCAGCAACAAATAATTTCATTTTAGCATATGTCACTCTAACCATTGAAATACGAAATCTCATTTCTGCTTGTCTTTTTCCTGGACTTTAAGTAAAATAGCCTTTTTCTACTTTATTGTTCACATTTGTATTTAATCTTCTGTGACTTTGGCCCATTTTATTTTTGTGGTATTTGCTTTCTCCTCTTGATTTGTAAAAGCTTTGTGCACCTTAGAATTATGATGAAAATTCTTTTTTTTTTTTCGGCTCAGCACCTGTGGCTCAACGGGCTAAGGCCCGGACCCACCAAACAACAATGACGGCTGCAACCAAAAAATGGTCGGGTGTTGTGGCAGGCGCCTGTAATCCCAGCTACTTGGGAGGCAGAGGCAAGAGACTCACTTGAGTCCAGAAATTGGAGGTTGCTGTGAGCTGTGATACCATTGCACTCTATCCAGGGTGACAGCTTGAGGCTCTGTCTCAAAAAAAAAAAAAAAAAAAAAAGAAAATTCTTTTTTTTTCTTTAGAGATACTCATTATGTCACCCTTGGTAGAGTGTCATGGCATCACAGCTCACAGTAACCTCCAACTCTTGGGCTCAAGCAATTCTCTTGCCTCAGCCTCCCGAATAGCTGGGAATACAGGTGCCTACCACAATGTCCAGCTATTTTTTTGTTGCAGTTGTCATTGTTGGTTAGCAGGCCTGGGCCAGGTTCGAACCCACCAACTTCAGTGTATGTGGCTAGCACCATAACCACTGTGCTACGGGCACTGAGCCTGTTGAAAATTCTTTTTAACAAATTTGTCTTCCACTTTCAATTGTGTTTATGGTGTTCGTTGCCTTTTTTCTTTTTTTTTTAAGCTAATCCATCACTCTTTTTCCTTTATAGTTTCTGCCTTTGGTGCCATATTCAAAAACAAAACTCAGGGCGGCACCTGTGGCTCAGTGAGTAGGGCACCAGTCCCATATACCAAGGGTGGTGGGTTTAAACCCAGCCCTAGCCAAAGTGCAACAAAAAAATAGCCAGGAGTTGTGCCGGGTGCCTGTAGTCCCAGCTACTCAGGAGGTTGCTGTGAGCTGTGACGCCACACACTCTACCCAGGTGACAAAGTGAAACTCTGTCTCAAAAATACAATAAAATAAAATAACTCAAAATTAATTATTTTCTAGTAAATGCATTCCTTTAGTTTTTATGTAAAAGTATTTACTCTGTCTAGAACTAATTTTGCTATATAGTGATAGATTTCTTTTTTCTTAATGGTTAGCCTTAGCCAATTGTCCTGTATCATTTATCCTAACACTATCCTCTCCCAGATCTATTTCTACACTTGTTATTCTATGTTCTGTTCCTTGACAAGAATTCTTTCCAGCTGGGCGAGTATTTGCATTGTCCACAAGTTTTATGAAAGTTGCTATTCATATTCAAATTGTTGTCCTTGCCTGGAATATCCTATTTTTTCTTCCATAGATCCTTTAATGCAAAACCATTATGGAGGTAAGAAGTAAATGCTACTTAAAACAAGAAATGCCTTCAGAAGAGAGATGATATGGCTCAGTGCCTGTAGCTCAGTGGTTAGGGCACGAGTCACATACACCAGGGCTGGTGAGTTCGAACTAGCCCAGGCCTGCCAGACAACAATGACAACTATAACGGCAAACAAACAAACAAACAAAAAAATAGCCAGGCATGTTGTGGCAGGCACCTGTAGTCCCAGTTACTTGGGAAGCGAGGCAACAGAATTGCTTAAGCTCAAGACTTTGAGGATGCTGTGATCTATGACACCACAGCACTCTAGGGCGTAGTGAGACTTTGTCTCAAAAAAAGAAGAGGGACAATAACGGAAAAGAATGTATCAGAGGTTCTGATTCATTGTGTGGCTAAAAAAGTGTATGAAACTCTTTTATTTTGCTAAGCCCCTTGGTGGGCTTTGGACATACAGAAGTGAATCCAGAATTGAGTTTATGAGGAAGAGTTAGAAAGAATTCAACTGTTTTGCAAAATAGTGACAAACATTTAGAGTTTTTTAGACAGTCTCACTTTCTTGGGCTTCAGCAATCCTCTTGCCTCAGTCTCCCAAGTAGCCAGCACTATAGGTGCCTGCTACAACAATGCCTGGCCTTTTTTTTTTTTTTTTGAGACAGAGCCTCAAGCTGTTGCCTTGGGTAGAGTGCTGTTGCATCACAGCTCATAGCATCCTCCAACTCCTGGGCTTCTGCGATTCTCTTGCCTTAGCCTCCCAAATAGCTGGGACTACAGGCGCCCACCACAATGCTCAGCTATTTTTTGGTTGTACTTGTCCTTGTTTGGCCAGGCCCGGGCTGGATTCGAACCTGCCAGCTATGGTATATATGGCTGGTGCCTTAGCTGCTTGAGCTAAAGGTCTAGCTATTTTTAGAGATGGGGGTCTCTTGTTCAGTCTGGTCTTGAATTCCTAAACTCAAACAATCCATCCTCCTTGGCCTCCTAGAGTGCTAGGATTACAGGCATGAACCACCACGCCTGGCCTTACATTTGGAGTTCTTAGAGGCAATATGGTAAGGACAGTTTGCGGGGGAAAGAAAGATACATGAATAATAATGAATCCTTAAGGAGAAGTGGGCAAAAGTATAAAACTTCAAGGAACAAGGATAAGCAGTATTACAATTCAAATTGCTTACTTTGTTGCAATATAAATTCTATCATCCCAAACCTTTAATAAGTCTGCTACAAGCATAAAGGCTTTAGCTGTGAGTTCTAGATCTGGGTCAGAGTGGATGGAAACAGGAATAGTATGCTTGAGACAGCAAGACTGTCCATAATCAGAATAAATTTGGTGGAAGAAAGAGTTCAAAATCAGAGTAACCATAAAAACACGAGCTTCCAGGAATTTGAAGAAATCTGAAGGGAGGAGTCAGACTTGTCCCAAATTATAGAATGATTTGAGATAAATTTTAAGGAGAAAGGTGACTCCAGGTAACTGATGAATTATGCTAAGATGCTTAATCCTTATAACTTTTAGAAGGAACCAAATTCTGGCTCAGTGCCTGTAGCATAGTGGTTACAGCACCAGCCACATGCACCAAGTCTGGTGGGTTCGAGCCTGGCCTGGGCCAGCTAAACAATAATGACAACTGCAAAAACAACAACAACAACAAAAAATACCTGAGCATTGTGGTGGGCACCTGTAGTCCCACCTACTTGGAAGGCTGAGGCAAGAGAATCAATTAAGCCCAAGAGTTTGAGGTTGCTATGAGCTGTGATGCCATGGCACTGTACTGAGGGCGACATAGTGAGACTCTATCAAAAAAAAAAAAAAAAAAAAAAGGAACCAAATTCCTTGGTAATTTACAAAAGAGTCAACAAAACAGGTGTCAAAGACTGCTTGCACAAGAAACAAGGTGAGGATCCACTTTGCTTGCTCACAGGTCTTCTGGCTCCTATTCCGCCTAAGGCCTTGGTTAACTCTAGCCTCTTCCATAAAGTTTTCTCCCAAGGTTTTAGCTCTCAGATGCTTTCTTTCCAGGATTTTCATGTTATTTAAGAGTCTCAACTTTACTTAAACCTTTAAATTTTTCTTAAAAAAAAACCCACACCCTAAACATCTTACATTACCCCCAGAGCCTATTCAACTCTTGGTAAGGGAATAGAAAATAGTGCTACAAAATCAAGTTAACTAGTTATCCTAGATGAGTGACACTCCTAAGTCAAGGAACAAAGGAAGAAAAGCAGGTTTAGAATGGGGGAAGAGGATGGGTTGATGAACAATATAATGGGCTTAGGACAAGTTGAGTTTAAGATGCCTAAGAGCTATACAAATACAAAGCCAATGGTATTTGCCTGTTGTAAGGAATTCAGAAAAGAGAACAATCTAGGTAAGAGACAGATATTTCAGAGTATTTGACATATTAGTGATAACTAAAACCGTAAGTACAGATGGCACCACTGGAAGATAGTATATAGAGGGAATAGAGTAGGGAGTTAAGGACAGAATCTTGGCAAATGGCCTCATTTAGTGAGCCAGTTAAGCAAAGAGCTATAGGGGGATATCAAGTCTTCTGCAATTATAGGCTAACTGATACTTAGCCAATTCCTACAGACTGACCAAATAACCAACTAGCTCTATATAACCAACTAGCTCTGAAAGCCCATTTCAAGTCCTTTTTTCTCAGTTAACCAGGTCTTTCAAAGGAAGTGGCAGAAATGGACAAGTGCCATAGGCTTTGTGGGTGAAGAATGCTGCTTGCTGGCTCAGCACCTATAGCTTAAGTGACTAAGGCACCAGCCACATACACTAGAGCTGGCGGGTTCAAATCCAGCCTGGGCCTGCCAAACAACAACTACAACCAAAAAATAGCTGGGGGCAGCGCCTATGGCTCAGTGGATAGGGTGCAGGCCCCATATACAGAGGGTGGTGGGTTCAAACCCAGCACTGTACAAACTGCAACCAAAAAACAGCCGTGTGTTGTGGCGGGCACCTATAGTCCCAGCTACTTGGGAGGCTGAGGCAAGAGAATCGCCTAAGCCCAAGAATTGGAGGTTGTTGTAAGCTGTGACGGTATGGCACTCTACCAAGGGTGATAAAGTGAGACTCTATCTCTACAAAAAAAAAAAAAAAATAGCCAGGTGTTGTGGCAGATGCCTACAGTCCCAGCAACTTGGGTGGCTGAGGCAAGAGAATGGCTTAAACCCAGGAGTTGGGGGTTGCTGTGAGCTGTGATGCCACAGCACTCGACCCAGGGTGACCGCTTGAGGCTCTGTCTAAAAAAAAAGAAGAGAATGCTGTTTGCTAAAAGAACACCATACATTAAGGGCTGGGTCATTGCTGAGGTTTTCCATTTAGTTTGTTTTAGGTTAGCTCAGCGAACTGAGTTGAGATCAGTCAACCAATGCTCTCACTCATAATATATATATTTTTTCTTTTGCAGTTTTTGGCCAGGGCTGGGTTTGAACCCACCACCTCCAGTATATGGGGCCAGCACCCTAGTCCTTGAGCCATAGGCGCTGCCCCTCTCATTCATAATATTAAAGAACCCATAAGGGTCTCAAAAACACCTAGTAATTTCTTTCCTTTTTTTTTTTTTGAGACAAGAGTCTCGCTATGTTGCCCTTGGTAGAGTGCTGTGGTATCACAGCTCACAGCAACCTCAAACTGTTAGGCTTAAGTGATTCTCTTGCCTCAGCCTCCCAAGTAGCTGGGATGACAGGCACCCGCCACAACACCGGGCTATTTTTTTGTTGCAGTTGTCATTGTTGTTTAGCTGGCCCAGGCCAGGTTCAAAACCCACCAGTGTGGGTATATATGGTGGTGCCATAACCACTGTGCTACAGGCAGCAAGTCAGAAAAAGGCCTAGTAATTTCTTAATCAGAAGCCTCAGAGATTTGTATCTGCTTTAATTTGGCTATATGGTTGGAGAGGGCATGCAGAGAAAGCAACTGGCTTCTTTACTTACCAGCTATGCCTTCGCCAACTCCTGCTACTTGGTCACCCATCAAGACAGATTTAAATGGCTCTCCACTTGTAACACTACCCTGCTCACAGGGGATGGCGTTATCTCCATTCAAGGATTGAAAAAAATTATTGCAGTCTGGACTGCCCACAAGACATGGAGGAGGGATTTAATGGGAAAGTAGAAAATTTATGTCACACCCAATCCATAAAAATGCATTCTATCCCACTTGGCACTGATCCCCAATGTGTAAAGTCATAACTAGTAATAAGCCAGCAATGAGACTTGAGGCTGATGCTGACTTGCATACTCTCCTGGCAGGACTCTACTTACTGACGCCTAGATCCAACAAAAGGCTCTAGTATTAGAGAAGCAACATGGCCAGGCAAAGGATGGAAAACAAAGGCCACAGCCGCTGAGAAAGAATTAACAGCAGGGTTGTAGTTCTGACAGGGTTAGGAAGCCCAGGCAGGTCAACCGGACAAAGCCTGGTACTCTCCCTCGGTAAAAGCCAAAGTAAAGCTAAGATTCTTCTTAGTAAAGTATCACAAGAATGAAAAAGCAATAAGCCAATGCACTCAACACTAATATGAAGCCAGCAGACGATCTGATGTATGCCCATATAAGAGAAAACCTCATTTCAATTCAAGTTGGGAGGGAGGACACCAAGGGAGGGGATTGAGGTGCTTTCTGTGAATGGGCACGGGGTGGGGGTGTTTGGTGTCCCACATCTTTTGTGAGTGGGACATAACCACAACAGGGACTCTACCTAACAAAATCAAATTTTTTGACCTGGTTGTTTGTACCCTCACATTTACCTGAAATAAATTTACTTTAAAAAATAAAAAAAAACAGGGCAGCGCCTGTGGCTCATTGAGTAGGGCACCAGCCCCATATACCAAAGGTGGCAGGTTCAAACCCGGCCTCGGCTGAACTGCAAAACAGAAAACTAGCCGGGCATTGTGGTGGGCGCCTGTAGTCCCAGCTACCTGGGAGGCTGAGGCAAGAGAATCGCCTAAGCCCAGGATTTGGAGGTTGCTGTGAGTTGTGTGACGCCATGGTACTCTACTGAGTGCGACAAAGTGAGACTCTGTCTCTACAAAAAAAATAATAATAAGTAAAAAAAAGGCTTGGCGCCTGTGGCTCAACGGGCTAAGGCGCCAGCCACGTACTACACCTGAGCTGGCGGATTCGAATCCAGCCCTGGCCCATCAAACAACAATGATGGCTACAACCAAAAAATGGCCAGGCGTTGTGGCGGGCGCCTGTGGCTCCAGCTACTTGGGAGGCAGAGGCAGGAGACTCACTTGAGCCCAGGAATTAGAGGTTGCTGTGAGCTGTGATGCCACAGCACTCTATCCAGGGTGACAGTTTGAGGCTCTGTCTCAAAAAAAAAAAAAAAAAAAGAAAGAAAGAAAGAAAATGCTCTGAACTTAGGGTAGGGATGTGGATAAAGTAGAAGATTAAGACTGAAGGTGAAGGGCATCCACGAAACCAACTGTGAGGAGCTGGGAAAGGTACTAGGGTTTGAGGTGTCTCTGTGAAAGACTCCCCAAGGGAGGAAAAACTGTGATAATTCAAATCATAAAAGTAAATTGAGAACACTGGTGAATGAAAGGTGATGACAAGTCAACCAAGAACTCACTCTTCTTAGAAGAACTCAGGCCAAAAATGTTTTATGTGTGAATCACACGAGCTCTCCTGGCAGCTTTTAGATCAGCTCTTTTGGCTCCACAAAGTTAGTGGACAAGGGGGAACTTACACCTTTGCAGGGACACTCCAAATGCTTTGTCACTGCTTTTGACACAGATTATTTTGCCTTCTGGTAAAGCCCTATTTCTGCATAGCTCATCGAGAAACTGATGCCAGAAATTGTCTATGATCAGCAGCTCCTGAGGATGTGCCCTACCCTTGTCATTACTGGTGGCCTCTTTTGCACCACCATTTTGCATCATTTCTGGGAAGCTGAGCCTCCCCCATTCTTAGATCCATGACAGTCTTGTCAAAGGTCCCATGCTGCTGGTTATACTCTGGCCATCAGCTGCTCTCTAGACAACACCATTCCTGCATCCCAATCTGTTGGTGAGAAATCTGTCTACTCAACACTTGTTTGGGGGGGGTCAAAGCCTCCATATTCCAGAACCCTCAGCTGCTTGTCTCAGACAAAACTGTGAGAGAAACAAAGTGCTTCTTTAGAGACCCAGCTTATTGTTTTAGGGCCTTCATCTCAAACTCACTGGTCTCTCCTTCCTGTCCCTACAACTAGGGCACAGTGCCCTCTGCTCTCTATAGACCTTCCCTGGGTCTAGTTCTCAGAAATCAATCCCATAAACACACTCACACGTCTACTTACACAACTAAGATGCTCACGATCAACCCTTTCTGGAATCTCTTCAATTTTAACAGGATCTTAAAGATTTAAATCAAAGCAAAGAAATTTCAATTATGGAATTCTAAGCAACAGCGAATAGCTAGAACAAGTCTTTGAGGGACATGACACATTCTTGGTGCCTGTGAAATTGTAGCACTTGACAGACCAGCTTATTCCATCCCCTTCTACCTTCAAGCCATCTCCTCTCTTAGGTCAGGATTCCTGGATCTGTGCAGCACCCAATTCCACCTAGTCTCCTTTGGAAAGGTAAAAGAGAGATACTTCTTGTTTACTCAGTAATAATTCATTGTAAGAGTCATACAACAGGTGCCACCAGCTCAAGTACATGCAGTGAAGACATACTATACCCTCAATTCTGCCCCCATAATGCTTACTTCTTGAGCCACACCAACAGATTTGGGGATAGATTTGATGATAAGATAGACCCACTTAAGCAGTAACCAACTACCAGTAGTGTTTTGACACTGGTGGCCTATACTGTAATGAAGACCTAAAGGTAAAGAACAAAAGGTTTTTTAAATTCTAAATCCCTATAGCCAATTGGTATCTTTCCCATATCTGCTGTTGCAGCATCTCTATATATAGAATCTACTAGTCTATAAACAGAATGCTCTGGCTAAACATGTCACAATAAGCAAAACTGTAAGGTAGAGAAAAACAGTAACTCCCTGCTCTCCTTTCCCCCTCCCTTCTTTCCTAAATATTACCAGAGACAGAAAAGCTCTGTGAAAACAACATGGGCTTTGGAGTTGGACAGACCTGAAGTGAAATAAATCCTAGCTCAGCCTTTTATTAGCTGTGTGACCTTGACAAGTTACATAACTTCTTTGACTTTCAGCTTTCCCATGTGCAAAAATGAAGATGACACTTCATTCGTTTGTAGTATAATTAAATAAGAAGATATATGAAAAACATCTAATATCTGACTAACTCTAAAGGAATATGAATTTCTGTTCTTCCCCATCTAGATCATCACGCACTTGGTACCCTCAAGGTACTAAAGCCAAGCTCCCACAAACCTTCCTTTCCTTTCCTAAATCCTATAAGTTCCCATCCCCTACAGGGCTGATCTAATCACACTATCAAAATGACAGTGGTTCTGATAAAATGAAAGCAAGTAAAATGTAAACAATATTGCTGGGTTCCTTTACCTCAGAGAGGGAGGAGGTAAATTCAAATGAAAGGAAAGATATTTAATAGTGAGGCTTTCCTAAAGGACAAGGGTCCAAGAGTGCTTGCCTCTTTCCCTGTGATCACAGCCTCTATTATTCTCTGTGCTGAAGATGAGAAACCAATCACAGCTGTAGAACATCAGCTCGGACTGCTGAACGTCACACCTCAAATCAACAATTGGTCCAGAATAGAACTCGGAGTCCTTGGCCACCACTTCTGCTCTGGTCAGCACATGCCACTTTCTTAGCCAGGAAGTTATGGTGGTGTTTTTTTCCTAAGAGGTTTCCAACACTATTTTAAACTCTTTGGAATCAAGCAACAGGATTTGACTATGGTCACGGTCTTGGAAAAGTCTGTGGGAGGTCTAAACTTCACTTCCAGCATCATACCTTTCTTCTCTGAATGGTCTCAATGAGGCCCAGATTAATACATGTGGCAGAATGGTCCTACATCTTTACTTGTCTCTCAGTGATCCAGTAAGGAGGACAACAGGAAAGTTTCCAGGCTTTCCATATACAGGATCATACAAGCTAAATGTAATCACCTGGCACAATTTGCTGTATTAACTACAAATCACAATTAAGCGTGAGAGTTCTTATTATTAACTACCCTTTAGCACTATGTATGTTCCAAGCTAGAGTTTCAGGACCCAGACAACCCAGGGACTCAGGAATAGAAAAGGCTGGCTGGCAGCTTCAGCAGGTGGTATCAATAGGAACTAAAGGCAAAGGCTAGTAATGTTTAGGAAGGACTGGTCCAGGCAGAATTACTCAACAGCATGGGTTTAGGGAACTGGCAAGGCAGGGACAACAAGGACAATTTTAAGTTACTTTGTATTTATCAAAGTAGTCACCATGGTAAAAAAGTGGAGTTTCCCTGCGTTTTCTTTATACTTTGCTGGACTTCCTTATACTTAATTTGCACTTAATACTGTTTTTGAAATATACATGAGGGCTGAATGTATAAGAGACATTGCAGGCTCGGTGCATGTAGTGCAACCATTAGGGCGCCAGCCACACACACTGGGGCTAGCCGGTTTGAACCCAGCCCGGACCTGCTAAACAATAATGACAACTGCAACAACAACTACAACAAAACCAGCCAGGCATTATGGTGGGCGCGTGTAGTCCCAGTTACTTGGGAGGTTGAGGCAAGAGAATCGCTTAAGCCCAAGAGTTTAAGGTTGCTGTGAGCTGTGAAACCATAGCACTCTACCAAGGGTGACATAGTGAGACTTTGTCCCAAAAAACAAAAAAAAGAGAGAGAGACATTATAATTTTTCTATTGCTTAGGACTGCTAAATTCCTAATCTGGTCCTTGGCTTCCAAAAGAAGTGAGGAAAACTAAGTTTCAAGGTTAATATTCACTTATTCACTCAATAAACATTGCTTAGAAAAAGAGTAAGTGCCAGGCCTTTGCTCAGTTCTAGGCTATGGCAGCAAACAAAATAGATGTGGTTTTGGCTCGGCGCCTGTGGCTCAGCGGGCTAAAGCGCCAGCCACGTACACCTGAGCTGGCGGGTTCGAACCCAGCCTGGGCCTGCCAAACAACAATGACGGCTGCAACCAAAAAAAAAAAAAAAAATTGGCCGGGCATTGTGGCGGGCGCCTGTAGTCCCAGCTACTTGGGAGGTGGAGGCAGGAGACTCGCTTGAGCCCAGGAATTGGAGGTTGCTGTGAGCTGTGATGCCACAGCACTCTATCCAGCGTGACAGTTTGAGGCTCTGTCTCAAAAAAAACAACAACAAAAAAAACACTATGAGCCAGGTGAAGTGGCTCACGCCTATAATCTTAGCACTTTGGGAGGCCAAAGTAGGAGGATCACTTGAGGCCAAGCATTTGAGCTAGCCAGGGCAACACAGCAAAACCCTCCCATCTCTACAAAACAATACAGTAGAACCTCCATAGTTGACCACCTCCCTCCACTGCTATTTCCTTACGTTGACCTAATTTTCATAGACAGAACTCTGTCTCAAAAAAAAAAAAAGGAGAAGAAGAAAGAAAGACACTATCAACCAAGCAACCCGTGGATTGGGATAAAACATCAGCAAATTATATATCTGAAAAGGGGTTAATATCCAGAATATATAAAGAATTCCTACAACTAAACAACAACAAGACACACAATTTAAAAATGGGCAAAGGATGTGGATAGACATTTCTCTTTTTTTTTCATAGAAATTTCTTCAAAAAACATATACAAATGGTCCATGAGCATATGAAAATTTCTTCAACATCACTGATCATCAGGGAAATGCAAATCAAAACCACAATGAGATACCACCTCACAGCCATTAGGATGGCTGTTATATATATAAATATAAAAAATCACACACACAAATAAACAACAAATAAAAAAAAACCTCTCAAAACCCCAGAAAGTGTTGGAGAGGGTGTAGAGAAGTTGGAACCCTGTCAGTGCTGGCGGGGATGTAAAATGGTGCAGCTGCTATGGAAGGCAGTTTGGAGGTTCCTCAAAGAGTTAAACATAGAATTACCAGCAGTGCCACTTCCGGGTATATACCCAAAGGAACTGAAAGCAGTGTGTTGAAGGGATACTGTACACCCACGTTCATAGCAGCATGATTCATACCAGCCAAAAGGTGGCTGCAAACCAAGTCCATCAATGAACGATGGATAAATACAATGTAGTCTATATATGCAATGGACTACTATTTAGGCTTAAAAAGGGAAGGAAATTCTGGACACAGGCTGCAACATGGATGGACCTTGAGGACATGGTGCTCAATGAGAGAAGCAGATACGGATGGTCAAATCCCATCTGAGTCCTCAGAGTCACAGAGACAGAAAGTAGAATGTTGGGTCCTAGGGGCTGGGGCAGGGTAGGAGTTAGTGCTTCATGGGGGCAGAGTTGCAGTTTGGGAAGATGAGAATGTTCTGGAGACAGAGGGTGAGGATGGCTGCACAGCAGTGCGAATGTGCTTGATGTCGCTGAGCTATGCACTTAGGAATGGTCAGAGTGGTAGATTTCACATCATGTATATTTTACTAGAATAAAAACAATGTTACATATATTTAAAAAAAAAAAAGGCCAGAGCCCTCATAGGGGCTTGATGCTCAGCGGAAGAAACCAGGAGGAAAGTCCCCTAGCCGTGCAGAGAGCACAAGGACACTGCTGGGGGTGGGGAGGAGGGGGGGATAACCACAGACCTATTCTCACCAAAGTGGCACAGAACCCAGAGCCAAGAAGTCAATATAATCAATACAAAATGTGACCCCACAATTCCGGCTACCAGGAACAAAACCACGATGAATTGACATCCTCTTCACCCAGGGTACCCGGGACTCCCCTAGCTAGGCTTGAGACTGTTCCACACCCATTAAAAATTTAAAAAATTAAACTAGCAATATAAAAAGAAGCTGGGGATCCCCGATTCACAATGCACTCAGTTTTGCTCTACACTCATCTATGTGAGTGTGCATGCCTACACAGGAAAAGCCTAGAAAGAGAGTTTCCCTGGTGTCAGAGGTTAGACAACAAGAGTGATGATGACAACTGTCAAATCTATTTTTTAATTTTAAAATATTGGGAGCTGAACTGCTCTGCTCTCTGACCATTCAGCCATGCTTAGATGCTAGGGGGGCTGCGGATGGCGGTTTGCTGCTCTGTGCCATGGGTACAGTGGGCCTTTGAGGCTGTGCAGGTCCCTCGGTCATCACTCTAGTCGCCTTCCTGCCTGGGGCAGTCCATGGAGAGGTGCTCCTGCTGACCCATCCGGACCACCTTCCACTTGCCCTCACAGCTGCCAGAGGCCCTCACGAGAGCCAGATGATGCATAACGCCCATCTGTGTTTTGAACACTGCTCATAATGGAGTTTCCTGATTCAGAGAAGCATTATTCAGAAAAAAAAAAAATTGCACACAGCTAGATCTTCTTCCACTAAAAAGTGGATCATTTTACATGTGCTTCAAGAAGGCCATTCGGTCTCAGTGTGCTCACTCTGTCATATCCCCGCCCCAGTGAAGAAGGGAGAGACATCAGAAGAGAGGGCTGATGATCACAGTGACAGAGACTGTGAATATCACCCCCGGGAAGAGTAAAAGGATTTTACATACTGGTGCTCAAAAGAGGGATGCAAGAAAAAAAGAGATGTTGCAGGTGGCCTGTTTCTAGTGTTGTCATAATTTCTGTATCCAGCACAGACATCCTCTGGACCACAGCTGCAGACGTGGGAGCCTCCCCACCAGCAAAGCTGGTTAGGAAGGAGCTCCTAGCTAGGCCTGAGCTGGCTTAGAACACAGTAACTTGAGAACCAGCAGAATCTCCAAGATGGGGAGGGGAACAGCCTTGAGCCCTGCTCCATAGTGAGGGTTGGGGCTTAGAGTTTTTTTCTTTTTTTTTTTTTTAGACAGAGTCTCACAGTCATCCTGGGTAGAGTTCTGTGGCCTCATAGCTCATAGCAACCTTTAGACTCTTGGGCTCAAGCAACCCATACTCTTGCCTCAGCCTCCTAAGTAGGTGGGACTATAGACAGCTGCCACAATGCCCAGCTAGTTTCTCTCTATTTCTTTTTTTTTTTTTTTAGTAGATTAGGAATCTCACTCTTGCTCAGGCTGGTCTTGAACTCCTGAGTTCAAGCAATCCACCTGCCTCAGCCACCCAGAGTGCTAGGATTACAGGCATGAGCCACCACACCTGGTCTGGATCTTGGATATGTGGTGTTAAGTTTGGGGTAAACATAATAAAATTAAAATTGGATTCTAGTTGTATTAGTTCTCTGTGGCCTCCATAAAATACCACACACTGGGTGGCTTAAACAACAAGACTGAGTCTTAGTTCAGAAGGCTACAAATCCAAAGTCAGGGTGTTGTTGGCAGGTTGGCTCCTGGGGACTGGTGTTACCAGATGAAGAGGGTCCGGCTGCCTGTCACTGTCAGCCAATATGCAGAGACAGGGATGGGTCCACCAAACTTGATTTGTCAGAGAGCTGGGATTCTGGAGAATACTGAGAGTAGCCTCTCCAAGACTGTTCTGTTCTTTCATTTCCAAAATTACAGTTTTATACATGAAAGTTCAAAGCAAAGACCACACCAACCCCTATTCCAAATAATAATCAGCATAACTCAGTGACCTATTACAACATTCCAATTCAAAAGTTAATCTCCTAAATCAATCCACCTACACTATTCTTAGGGTAGGAGCTAAGTTTACAAAACAGTAAGAATGGGAGACGGGGATGAAGGTCAGGCAGGACCTAAACTGACCAGACCAGCTGGGTCTTGTCTGCCCTAGCCTGACAGACTCGATCTTATTCTCATTATCTCATTATAGATGTGCTTTCACTGGGACGGAATCTGTTCCATGTCTCCTACCAGCCTCTCTGGGTTTGCTGGTGGTCTTTAATCTTCTTGACTTGTAGAAGTGTCACTCCGATCTGCCTTCCTCTTCAGGTGCTGATCTCCCAGGAGCCTGTGTCCTGACTTCCTTTTTTTTTTTTTTTTGCGACAGAGCCTCAAGCTGTCACCCTGGATAGAGTGCCGTGGCATCACAACTGACAGCAACCTCCAATTCCTGGGCTCAAGCAAGTCTCTTGCCTCTGCCTCCCAAGTAGCTGGGACTGCAGGCGCCCACCATAACGCCCGGCCATTGTTTGTTTTGCAGCCGTCATTGTTGTTTGGCGGGCCCAGGCTGGATTCGAACCCACCAACTCAGGTGTACGTGGCTGGTGCCTTAGCCCGCTGAGCCACAGGCACCGAGTCCTGACTTCCTTTATAAGGACATCAGTCAAGCAGTCCACACTGGTTATTTCCCACTTCTGTAGACATCCTGCCTTCAAATAAGGTCACATTCAGGGTGTCAGGGTTCCAGCATGTCTTTTTTGAGGGGGCACAATTCAACTCCTAACACTAGGATTCTTGTCAAATCAGTAGAAAATCTGACAAAATTTGCTGTTGAATAAAAATGGAAACATCAAAATAATGTTTTTTTCAGAGACGGGGTCTCACTCTGTTGCCCAGGCTAGTCTCCAACCCCAGGGCTCAAATGATCCTCCTATCTTGGCCTCCACATCTGGCTAATTTTTCTATATTTTGTAGAGCTGGGGTCTTGTTGTGTTGTACAGGCTGGTGTCAAACTCCTGGTTTCAAATGATCCTCCCGCCTTGGCCTCCCAAAATGCTGGGATTATAGGTGTGAGCCACCACACCTGGCTGAAGCAGCATTACTCATCTCACACGGCCTCTACCCAGCCTTGTCCATCAACACTGATATTCAATGCTCACAATGACTGTGTACAACATGTGGTTATTATTCCATTACATAAAAGGAGGAAGCAGTGGTGTAGGAAAACAGAGAAAATTGCCCAAGAACTCATAAGCAAAATCATTTGGCAAATTTAGACCCAAAATGTTCCTCTTTTCACCAACTTGATGAAAAATCAATTCCCACCCACCAATGATTAATTTTGGGATTTCAGAATGGAGATTTCTACTTTCTCACTCCTGTATGATTATAAGTACTTTCGCAAGAGGGCAAAAGCCAATTCGCAACGAGGTGAAAAACAAGCACACCTATACAAACAGAATATAAACAGACAAACAGTTTATCTGTGGTGTTAAAATTTCAGGGGTCTGCTCGCGGGTTCGATTCCAGCCTGGACCCGTCAAACAACAATGACGGCTGCAACCAAAAAATGGCTGGGTATTGTGGCGGGCGCCTGTAGTCCCAGCTACTTGGGAGGCGGAGGCAAGAGACTCGCTTGAGCCCAGGAATTGGAGGTTGCTGTGAGCTGTGATGCCACAGCACTCTCTTCAGGGAGACAGCTTGAGGCTCTGTCTTAAAAAAAAAAAAAAATTTCAGGGGTCTTCTGTAAAGAGAATGTCACTCCAGAAACCCTCATAACTGGAACTTCAGGTTTCCCCATAATGAGTTAGTGCCCTGGCAACTAAGGGTTTTTTTTTTTTTAAGTATCTTTATGAACCAAATGGCACCGAGATATTTATTTGATGTGTGTCTTAAAATTGTTTTCCTCTTTGAATTTAATGAGTTTACATTAAAAAATTAGATACTAATTTCACATTTAAAGAATAAAATCATGAAAAAAATATAGGGAGTGAAAGGATTTTAACCAAGTTTACACTCTTTTTTGTGTTTTTCCTTTTTTTTTTGAGGCAGAGTCTTACTATGTCGGCCTCAGTAGAGTGCTATGGCATTACAGCTCACAGCAACCTCAAACTCTTGGGCTTAAGTGATTCTTTTGCCTCAGCCTCCCAAGTAACTGGGACTACAGTGGCCCACCACAATGCTGGCTATTTTTGGTTATAGTTGTCTTTGTTATTTGGCAGGCCCAGGCTGGGTTCGAACCCACTAGCCCTGGTGTATGTGGCTGGTGCCCTAACCACTGAGCTATGAGTGCCGATCCTACACTCCTTTTTGCTGTAATTTTTTTTGGAGGGGGGAGGTTTGGGACACTTTTTTGTTTTGTTTTTGAGAAAGTCTTGCTCTGTTGCCCCAGGCTAGAGTGCTATGGCATCAGCCTAGCTCATAGCAACCTCAAACCCCTGGGTTCAAGCAAGTCTCCTGCCTCACCTTCCCAAGTAACTGGGACTACAGGGGCCCACAACCATGCCCAGCTAATTTTTCTATTTATAGTAGAGATGGGGTCTCGCTCTTTTATAGGTTGATCTCGAACTCCTGAGCTCAAGGGATCCTCCCACCTCAGCCTCTCAGAGTACTAGGATTATAGGTAAGAGCCGCCACACCCGGTCTTTGCTGTACTTTTTAAGGGCAATTCACATCATCATATAATAATGGTACCTAGGTACATTTTGTCCAAATAATCAGATAGCTAATGTATCTAAATCCATTGCTGCCATTATTCTTTTTACTGAGCATTTAGGAAAAGAATGTCTTTTTTGTTTCTTTAAGAGACAGTCTCATTTTGTCACCCTCGGTAGAGTGCTATGGGGTCACAGCTCACAGCAACCTCTAGCTCTTGGGCTTAGGCGATTCTCTTGTCTCAGCTTCCTGAGTGGCTGGGACTACAGGCACCCGCCACAATGCCTGACTATTTTTTTGTTGCAGTTTTGGCCGGGACTGAGTTTGAACCCGCCACCCTCGGTATATGGGGTCGCCGCCCTACCCACCGAGCCATAGGCGCCGCCCAGAAAAGATTGTCTTAAAAGAAGGTGCTCATGAAATTTGAAGAAATACTGGTTTCTAATGAGTCAGTATTACTTCTGTGATGACTTTTTTTAAGTAAAAGAAATGGAAACAGATCAAATTTCCATTTCACTTCAAGTTGGGGGAAAACAGTCTAGTTTCTGAAAGCATTTCCAAAAGTGGAAAAGGGAAGGTGCTAGCACATAGTTCCACTGACTGGAGTGGTGAAGAAAAGACACTGCCAGGCGACAGCTGGGTACTCCGGGAAGCAGGCACCCCATGCTTGGCTGGAAAAAGCAAATGCTTGTGAGGGGGACACCAGGGCCCAGCAGCCAGGTGCACCGGACTCCCGGTGTTGCTGGCATCCTTCTGATGCACAAACACCACGTGGGGAGGTCCCTGCCTGTCTGCTGTCCTGGGTTGACCTCGGAAAACACTGCACTTCCCCTCTCAGGCTTGGTAAATTTCTGTCTCCTCCAATATCTCCTAGAAGATCTGAGGTTCCCATTCCATCAGAAAAAATACTACAATCAAAATATGCCCAGCTAGTTTCGGAGAGCATTTCAAGGGCTTTTGAGGGAGAATGCAACCCCCTCCCCGCACCTGGGACTTCCAGAACTTGGACTGTGGACTGCAACCGGTGGCGGGACCTTGGGGCAATCCCGCTGTGCAGGTGTGTCTTCACCCCTGGGGAAGTCTGGGCATTTATTTTACCGAGGTGTCAAGTTATAATTGAAACCCAAGCCTGGTTCAGGACATCAAAGTTCAGCCTGAAGCAACATGAAAGCCACCCATTAGCACATGAAGGCAGCTCCTGGGAGGATCCAGGAGTAGAAATAAACTCTCTGCCTTAAAATCCCAGAGGCGAGGCCCTCTGGGGGTGAGAAAGACTCCAACCACTTGGCTTCCCCTGCATTTTGAAGATGCCATAGGACAGAAACTGTCCAGCGCCCTAGAAACATTCCAGCCCTATCATTCTCTAGGGTGAGACTGTACTGGGCACTGCAGGGTGCTGAGTAGCCTCCCTGCCTCCACCAACTCCGTGCCAGGAACACCTCCCAGTGAGACAGCCACAGATGTCCCCAGGTGTTGTCCAGTCTCTCCAGGAGGCAAATTACCCTAGTGAGATCCTGGTCTAGAAGAACTCATAATACATAACACAGCAAGCAACTGGGCTTTGCTGATACAACTCAATGGGTGTCTGTTGGGCACCTGCTGAAATTGATCTGAGGGTTCCCACTTTGCAGCTGCGTGACCCAGGACAGGAAAGCCACCCGCTTTAGACTCCTGCATCTTGCAGCCAGTGTCCAGCACCCGGCTTGCTACTGGACAGGCCCCCAGGCCAGCTGTAGATGGACGGAAGGACAAATGAACAAATGATACAGGTAAAAACAACACGGTGAGAGGGGGAGTTCTGCTAAAGTCATATAAAGAATAAACTACATCTTTTCTCTTAATCTATGGGCTGCTGGAATAATTTCCATCTGCAGCCTCCCAATGACTGATTACCTTGGGAAACCTTCAGCAGAATTTTAGAAAAATGAGCAACAAGTGAACTGGAATGCTGCCTTCAAGACACTGATAACGCTGAAAATGTAGCATTTGCTCTGTGGAATCCAAGCCTCTCATGTCTCATCCAGCCTTTACTCAGCCTTCAGGGTGGGCTGACCACTTAGTGAATGTTCCTAATGTATTTAAAACAGGATCCTAGGCTCGCCGCCTGTGGCTCAACGGGCTAAGGCGCCAGCCACGGACACCTGAGCTGGCAGGTTCGAATCCAGCTCGGGCCAGCCAAACAACAATGACGGCTGCAACCAAAAAAAAAAAAAAATGGCAGAGCGTTGTGGTGGGCGCCTATAGTCCCAGCTACTTGGGAGGTGGGGGCAGGAGACTCGCTTAAGCCCAGGAATTGGAGGTTGCTGTGAGCTGTGATGTCACCGCATTCTATCCAGGGTGACAGCTTGAGGCTCTGTCTCAAAACAAAACGAAACAAAACAGGATCCTATTTGCAAAAATTCAGATCACTATCATCAGGAGAGGCCTGTTGTGTTCTGCAGGGAGTTAAGGGAAGTCTCTTATGAGCATTCAGCACTGATCCTGAGCTGGATGAAAAATAAAACGTGAGAAAACTTTTATAAACTGAGCAGAGAATTCTACCCATTAATCCTCAATTCCACTCACAGGGTGTGTACCCAGAGTGAGAAGGAGAAGGTCAGCCTGCAGTTACTTTCCCTTTCTCCCAGACGCTCAGAACAAAAAAAACCTTCAAAAAGCCTCACAGTGTGATTACTGTTTCTATTATTATTTTAAACCACAGTGCCTTGGGCTGGAAATAGGAGGTACTGGTGGCTCACACCTGTGATCCTAATGGTCTGGGAGGCTGAGGCAGGTGGATCCCTTGAGCTCAGGAGTTCCAGAATAGCCTGAGAAAGAGTGAGACCTCCATCCCTATCAAAAACAGAAAAATTGGGCGGCTCCTGTGGCTCAGCGAGCAGGGCGCCGGCCCCATATACCGAAGGTGGCGGGTTCAAGCCCGGCCTCGGCCGAACTGCAAAAACAAAAAAATAGCCGGGCGCTGTGGCGGGCGCCTGTAGTCCCAGC
>CAUYON010133054.1:0-11678 GCA_963573935.1 Arctocebus calabarensis
TCTTTGAGGGTTGCAACTTCTTGTCTCAATGTGTCGAGATCTTTGGTCATTTTGTCTTTGAATTGGTTGAATTCTTGAGACATCTTCTGAATTAATCCTATAAACTCTGGCTCCATATTTGTTTCCATTTTATTAATCTTGTTTGCAATCCAGATTCTAAATTCGATTTCAGACATCTCCACTATCTGTTTGTCGATGGGATAGTCTGGATTGGATGGTCATTTGGGGGGAGAATTACACCTTTCTGTTTATTCATGTTGCCAGAGTTTTTCCGCTGGTTCCACCCCATGTTTGTTTTTCAGTTTTTAGCTATATGAGCAGGACAGTGAAATTGGACTGGAGACATCTACAGTTGTGGTTGACCCGGCCCCCACCTAGGAATGGGGGTGGTGACTGCAGCCTTTACAGTTCAAGTTTTCCAGACCAATTGTAAATGCAGACAATCTGGATTCTGGATGAGTTGGAGTTCTAGAATTCCAATCCAGGATAGGGGGTGGACTGAAGGATCAAGGTGGTAAGGAAAACATTTACAACACCAATCACATTGAGAGCAAATGGGCTAATACACTCATAAAAGGGCTACCAGACATACAAGGTCACAGATGCACCCACAGTCAGAAACATTGAGATACAGATAAAGCATAGCAAACAAACAACCAATCAAAGAACAATAGCTAAGAACAAAAACAAACAAACAAAAAGAAGAATTCTACACACAAAAATGATTCTTATAAAATACTTGAGAGAAGAGAAAAAGAAAAACCTCTAACAAATATGATGAAAGCACTCTTAGAAACTATTAGAAGGGAAGAAGAGGAAGGGGAGAGAGAACAAAGAAATTGAAACAGGAAAGGAAGAAGAAATGTACAATTGATAATAGAAGATAATAAATATAGCCTAAGAAAAGAAAATGAAAGAAAAAATTATTTTTCAATGGCATCTCCAAGAAAAGGATATTCAAAAAAAAAAAACCTCAAAAATATTGTTCTTGACTATGTATAGAAATAAAGGTCTTTATGTATGAAGTTGATGTCAACTTAAGTGGAATTAGTTTATAATGCAATATACTTTGTGGACACTAGATGGCGCTGTGAGTGGTTCTCAGGCTTATATGTGGTTCATCAATTATATTGTTGCTATGGAAACTACACTGATTGGCCAGTCGCCTTTTTTGTAGTTTCTCCAGCAGTTGGAAAAGGCACTTTATTTTGGGTGCTCAGCTCCAAACAACATTCCCATCGACCTCCAAATTTGGATCTCGAGTCTACTCGTCCCAAAACTCTCCTCTCTGCCCTCCCAGTCTCTTGCAGTCTGGCAAATGCCATCAGCTGTGAGAGGGGAGCTTGGAGCAGCTGTGGGAGAGGGGCTCGCGGTGGCCGTGGTTCCCAGCGGCTGCAGCAGGTGCGGCCTAGGGGAGGGAGCTCCCACGGGGCTGTTGCTGCCACTTAGACCTGCTGCTTTTTCTCCAGCTGAAGTGTTTGGGGCCCTCTTCACCAACTTCCACCGCTCAAAGTCTCTTTTCCACGCCTCGAAATCTTGCGTCCCCTGCAAAGTCAGACCTCACCAGGATATCCCACCTGGGCTAGCACTGACAAATCTCCTCCTCTCAATGATATGGGGAAAAGGCACTCACCATTTTGGGCATTCCAAAATGTTTCCAGCAGGGTTGCATCCCATCAGCTCTCACTTTGGCCCGGGTCTCTGTGGATCCTAGCAGCACCACTTTCTGGTCGTCAAACTCTGAGATCCATGCTTCGGTGGAATTTTCTCCAATTAGGTTTTGTGAGTTGCGACCTGCTGTCCTCCCTGTGGGAGGGGCTGGCTATCCCTCTGCCGGGCAGGGGGAAACAGTTTATAGCAGTTTCCATGGTTATGAACTATAATTCATACACAACAATCTACCAACTCACTGTGCATCTCCAGCTGCCCATCCACTCCAATAATTCACATGGGGAAAGATCCAGAGTTTCCTCCCTCTCACCTGCTGACTGGGGAGAGAAGGGCTATGGGACCATCTCTGCCACCATCTTCTGATCCTCCTCCCTTCTATTTCTTTTAGAGACAGAGTCAGTTTGTCACCTTTGGTAAAGTGATCTAGTGTCACAGGTCACAGCAATCTCCAGCTCTTTGGCTTATACGATTCTCTTGCCTAACCTCCGAGTAGCTGGTACTATAGGCACCTACCATAACACCCAGCTATTTTGTGTATCAGTTTGTCTGGGGATGGGTTCAAACCCACCACCGTCAGTGTATGGGGCCTGTGCCCTACTCACTGAGCCTCAGGTGCTGCCTTCACTAAGCACTTTAAAAAAAAAAAATTTCACAGCAGAACATCCCTATTCTCTCACTGGTCTTTGCTTCTGTCTTTTTTTAATGCAGGAACTTTTTCTTAATGTCTTCCTGGGGCCTGAACAGGAAAGGGAGAGAAGACGGAAAGGACTGAGAGGAGAGGAGAAGCCTTCATGACAGGTCCTGATTTCCTTGCCTACCCATGGTGTAGGTAAGCACTTAGGTCTCTCTAGGTGGACCTTGTCCTCAGCTCTGTGGGCCTCATGGAGATGCTATCTGAGCGAGCCTAGCCCCTAGTTTTACTAATTGTGTATTTAGTCCTGGGGAAAAACTACAGGGGCTGGTGGGCCCAGGCTTCAGGCCCAGCCCCACTCCTGAAGTTTGGGCCCTTGTAGCTCTTCAAGGGGCAAGCTCCAGAAGCTCCACCCTTCAGGCTCCTGAGGGGTCCCTCTCAGTCTTCTTCTTTCTGGACTTCCTAAAATAGCCTCCCTGACTGTAAAACCACCTATTAGGCTGGTACTGTCCACCCAGCTGTCCTCAGCTGTTCCTGCCCCCTGTCTTCTGTGGCACAGGTTGGCCCACTGTGCTCTCCACCCCACCCTATTGTATCTAGCAGGGAAATTGATGGGGAAGGGTATGGACTGAGGAACAAAGGGGGCCCAGGCCCTGCCCTCCTTACAGCAGGGGCTTCGAATGCATTCTTTGGTGTTGTCTGAGTGCAGCTACTATCCTGACCCTGTTCTGGGGAGATGTCTGTGTGCATGTGTTTGTGCACCTGTGCAATGTATATTATGTCTTAGCCTCCTTTTAAAAAAATTGTTCTCTACAGAGAGATGCAGGAGCGGCAGGAGGGCAGAAGGAGCAATGGGCAATAAACCTACTCCCAGCATCAGGATGTTGAGAGTGGGAACAATACCGATGCAAAGGGTCTAATCTCTGCTCTCTCCCCAAGCCCCTACTTGGAATCAGCACAAAAAGGCTTATAGTGAATTAACTGAAAATGTTTTCCCTGTTAAGAAAAATGCAAAAATCAGCAAAGCTTCAAAGGTATTCAATACAAAATATGAACTTGCAAAAAATAAAAGAGGTTAAAAAAAAGTATGAAATGTATATTGTGTCTTTGCTTCCATCTTAAATTCCATTGCATTATTTTATGAAATGAAGTCACTGTGGATTTATGTATATATGCATACATATATACATTACACACACACATGTGCATGTGAAGGAAGCTTGCACTTTTATTTTTAAAAATCCAAAAGACCTACAATGTCTCTAAAAGTAAGGAGAAAAACACATCCTAGTAATCTTCTATTTGAATTCACTTGTTGGGAATATAACAGTTTGCAGTTTATGTATCCATCAAATCTAGCCAGTGTATCCTCTATTGACTTTTCTTCATGTTTATCCCTCATTGATCACATTCATACTTCTGTTTCTCCCTGTCTTCCTCACTTTTCCTCTTTCAGACTAGTTGTACTATTTATGCAAGAGTAGAGTTGTTCAGGTATTTCATAGGGGGGAAAATTGTGTATGGGAACCAATCATGTTTTAAGTGGGAAGGATTCCTTCACATAAAGAAAACTTACTGTTTGAAAGGACCTTGCTTTGCTATTTTTATTGAGTCTTTTTAATCTCTTTGAAAATGTTCTAGATGTTTTCACTACCTCTATATTCTGGGAGCCAAATCACAGGACTGTCAGCACAAAGAATCTGAAGTATGGATAACATTATTTTTGCTAGTGAGGCTAACATAATGAATTTTTAAAACTGTACTTGAATGTCAAATTTTTTAATATTTTTTATTAATTCTTGAAAAAATGAAGAACCCAAGAAGTTTCTATTACTAAATAGTGAAGGTTGAAACAAAGGTTTTAGGTTAATCTCTTTTCCTTGGAGGAGAAAAAGATTTTGGTATGTTTTGTTATTTCTCCCTCACTTTGATCTTACAAGTCTTATAAAATGCTGTGACAGAACATTTTCATTAGTTTTCTAGCCTGCAGTAGTGAAGGATATATCCTTCTCTAATAAAGTTCTCTAATATAGCTAATAAAATATTTAGGCAAATGTCATACAACAAAGAGGGTAGGCATGAGGACTTTTGCAGTTTTTCTTTTTCTTTCCTTTTTTTTTTTTCTGAATACGTTGAACTTTTTTTGATGTTACATGACAAGGTGGGGCTCCCTAGGTCTCTCCTGTTCTTCAGGGGTTCTGTTGTGGAAACTGTGTTCAGGGGAGATTTTCTGTGAGGTGGGGAACTGAGTAGTCAGGGACACCCAGCAGCTGAGGGACTCTCTCTTCCTCTTGTGCTGTGGCTGGGGCTGGTGGTCTGGGGCCTCTTACTCCTTGGAAGCCATGTGGGCCATAAGGTCCACCACCCTGTTGCTGTAACCAAATTCATTGTCACACCAGACAGTGAGTCTGACAAAGAGGTCATTGAGGACAATGCCAGCCCTAGTATCAAGGGAAAAGAATGGGTGTCACTGATGCCATTAGAGAAGACAATATGGTGCTCAGTAGAGCCCAGGATGCCATTGAGGGTGCCCTCTGATGCCTGCTACATCACTTTCTTGATATCATCATATTTGGCAGCCTTCTCCAGATGGCAGGTAAGATCCATGACTGACATGTTGGCAGTGAGGACACAGAAGACGATGCCAGTAAGCTTCCCATTCAGCTCAGGGATGACCTTGCCCATAGCCTTGGCTGCACCAGTTGAGGCAGGGATGATGTTCTGGAGAGCCCTGAGGTGGATGACTTTGGCCAATGGGGCTAAGCAGTTGGTGGTGCAGGAGGCATCACTGATAATACTTAGGCTGTTTTTGTACTTGTCATGGTGCACACTCATCACAGACATGAGGGCATCAGCTGGTGGGGAAGAGATGATGACCCTTTTGGCATCCCCCATAGGTGATCCCCAGCCCTCTTCATGGTGGCAAAGACACCAGTGTTCTCCACAATGTAGTCGGCACCTGCCTCACCCCATTCAATATAGGTGGGCTCTCACTCCTGAATGATGGTTACGGGAGTTCCACTGATGACAAGCTTCCTGATCTCAGCCTTGACTGTGCCATGGAATTTGCCATGGGTGGAATCATACTGGAACATGTAGACCATGTGGTTTAGGTGAATGAAGGGGTCATTCATGGCGACAATATCCACTTTGCCAAAGTTAAAAGCAGTCCTGGTGACCAGTCACCCAATATGGCCAAAGTCATTTACTCTGACCTCTTTCACCATGGGGCCTTGGGGATGCAGCTAGTGCTGTACTACAAGTGACTGTCTGATGAATAGGAGGATCAGAGAGCCTGCGTTTTCTTTTAACATAAAGAAAAGTAACATCAGATAGAATCCCAATATAGTTATTAATAATTCTTTGCCCACAGGAATGTAATGGTAGAGAGTAGTATATTCACTTTCAGAAAAAATCAATAGCTGTCTTCCTTATGTGCACATTGTCTATTTACCTCTAACCTTGCAGTGGCTCGTTGCTTCATGTAAGGAGTGTAGGGTATATTGGATATTTGATGTTCATACAACACACAGGTTGGTAATAAAGGGTAACACTTATAATCCTGGCACTTTGTGAGCTGAGACAGGAGGATCACTTGAGTCCATATATTTGAGAGCAGACTGGACAACATAGTGATACCCTGTCTCTAAAAAAAATTGTTTTTAAATTAGCTGGGTGTAGTGGCATATGCCTATAGTACTGGTTATATAAGCAGCTAAGGTGGGAGAATGACGTGAGCCCCAAAGTTCAAGGTTACAGTGAGCTGTGATTGCACCACTGTAGCCTGGGGGACAGAATAAGACCTTGTGGCTTTAACAAATAAACAAACTCCCCAGAACTCAGAAAACAACACACACAGGGAAGCTATTTCAGAGAAATACCATGGCTTCACCACTTCCACAGGAGCTGAAGTGCTGGCATATTAGATGATTGTAAACAAGAATGGGAGATCTCCGAGTTTCAGAGAAAATGTTTTTCATTACTTCTTTTTATTGAAATCGAAGAGACATGACAGAATACTAGAATAAGACCTCTGGGAAGAGTTATGAGGAAATAAAATTGACTATGGGGCATTCTTTTTCATCTCATTACCAGTTGGAAAGAAGTGCCGGCTTGCTGTTCTGAAGTTGCGCTTGTATCTTTTGCTTTTCTTTTTGTATCCATTGTCATCCATCCATTCATTCACACCCTCTCTTGGACTGTCAGTTCAGTCTAAGGCACTTTGGAGTTAGGAAGTTACATTCAGAATTACTTATACTGCAAGAGGCTGTGTCTGTAACTGGTGAAAGCAAAATGCTCTGGGAATTTAGAGAAAGACAATATTCCACCCAGAAAAAGACAACCAAGGAATTTCATGAGGTAAGATTTTCATAGTTGTCTTTTGGGTGATGTGGTGGGTGGAAAGTAGGTCCAACCAGTGAAGAAATGAGAAAGAAGCTCTTTCTATTAAAGGCTAACAAGTTTACAATTTAGAGTGTTTTCAACATTGAATAGAATGAAGTTTAATAGTTGATTTAATGTTTCTCACTTCTAGTAATTTTTTAAAAGTAACTTTTAGAGTTTCAAATAAGAATTACTCCTAGAGAAAACTAAGAGTTTAATCACAGATTAGTTATCACAGAATTTTCATAATGGAGGTAATAAACAAGCATTATTTTAAATTACCAGTTTGGAAAATCTTGCTTTAAAAACTATTAACTTTTATCTTACCTAATTTTCTTTTTTTGCAGCTTGCTAATATTTTTAGTTCTAAAAAGTTTCTCCATCCTATTACAGTGTTCGATTAAGGAGTTTTACTCAACTGAGCTACATTTCTAATTGATATATTCTTTAAATATCTTAAATTATCTTTGAAAGTTGCTCAGCATATGTGAAATAATAACATTATTTGTAGCGAGGTGCGGTGGCCCACATCTATAATCCCAGTACTCTGGGAGGCTGAGACAGGTGAATTGCTTGAATTTAGGAGTTTGAGACCAGCCTAAGCAAAGAAAGGCCCTATCTTTAACAAAAATGGAAAAAGGAGCCAGGTGTGGTGGTGCATGCCTATAGTCCCAGTTACTCCAGAGGTTGAAGCAAGAGGATCAGTTGAGGCCACCAGTTTAAGGTTGATATGACCACTGAAGCCAGGGTACTTAAACCTAGAGCAAAAGAGAGAGACTCTGGGGCGGCTCCTGTGGCTTGGTCAGTAAGGCGCCAGCCCCATATACCGAGGGTGGTGGGTTTGGACCTACCCCCAGCTAAACTGCAACAAAAAAGTAGCCAAGCCTTGAGGCAGACACCGGTGGGCCCATCTACTCTGGAGGCTGAGGCAAAAGAATCACTTAAGCCCAGGAGGTGGAGGTTGCTGTGAGCTGTGTGATGCCATCACACTTTATCGAGGGCAATAAAGTGAGACTCTGTCTCTACAAAAAAAAAAAAAAGTGAGACTCTGGATCAAAAAAATATATATTTCTGTTGTTTGCACTTCAACTTTTGAGAAGTTTGAGAACCCTTGCTTCTTGGCTATTTGAACAATAGTTTCTGAATTTGGATATCTGTTTGAAGATGGGATTTACTTTCTAGAATGTCTGTACCTACTAAGGCAATGAAAAAAGTCTGGGTCATCATCAGAGGCATTAAGTAGTTTTAAGTAGTGTCCCTGTCTTAGCTCCCTTTGTGCATAACCATTCTCTATTTAAATAAATTTTGATTTATAAAAATTCAAACTCATTATTAATGACAAATGGCAACAATAATAACAAACTGAATATAATTATTTATTTAATAAAATGAGATTGTGCTTCATCAAATGGTTCTTTTCAATATTCAGCTTCTCAGAAACATTTAAAATATGATTTTTGATAGGTTTTTTTGGGGGGGGAGTAAAATAGCTTACTTTTTTGCCTGTGTTATAAAATAAATCTATGATGTAAAATGAGTTTAAGTAAAACTAAAGTCACAAGTATATTTTCAACAATTTTATTTTGTAAGAAGGCTTTTCCTGGAGGTATTAAAATGACCATATTTGCAATGATTATTGGAGTCTTTCTAGGTTCCAAGTAAGATGTGGTCTTATGTGTAGCACATTACAAATTGTCAATAATGCTTGCTAATAGATGATCAGTAATCCGTAAGTTTTGTCTATGGCCTAAATAAAAAATCATGTCTCTGAGAAACATATAAAATTCCCTTCAAGAGGTTTTTTTTGCAGGTGGTGGGGCCAGCACAACCTAGAGTCCCTCTTGACCTAGAACCTAGAAAAAGAAAATAAAGATAGTTTTTGAGGATTTTATTACTAGGAGAGTACATTATTTCCTCACTCAGAAATGACTTACAATTTATTTATTTTAGAAACTTTAAGCTTATTAATCTGCTATTCTTAGTACATGGAACAGAAGCAACAGACTAAAAGGTACAATTCTCTTTAGGAGCAGAATGGGTTATGTACAATTTAAAAGGACAGCTACCAACAAGAGAAACAAATAGAAAAACCAGAAGAGACAGAAATACAGAAAAAGAAGTGATGCAATGGCTATTAAGCAGAAATAAGAGCAACATTGTATAAAACAGAATGTATAAACATAATGCACATTTATGGTCCACCATGAGACATAATCATGTTTACGGTGGTATCACCCACTCTGCATCTTGGGTGATAGAGTAAGATGCTGGTAAGTTCATGACTCTGAGTCCAATTTTAGTCAGTGAACTCTGATTCAGAAGGCAGGGAGAAAGATACTCAGAACAGTTAACATGTGAAAAGAAACTGGAAGAGTGTTGGCATTTCAGTATTTTGTTGTGTCCCAGGTAGCTGAGTGACAGGTGTCCATGTGTGCATTTGCATGCACATCCTCTACTTCCAGAATAGCACTCCTGTCTCTGGTAGACTAGGCACCATTCTAAAGGTTGTCTCATTATGGCTATTTTCTTCTGTCCTTACAAAATGAGGCACACCTTTCCACTGATATTTGGTGACAATAAGCAATCAGTTATTTAGTTTACTCAATGTGATCAGACTCAGATGCTTTTAGGAAGTCAGGAGTTGAGTATTACTTACAAATTCAGGACTGCCTATAATCCTGGCCCTTTGGGCGTGAGTTTATGGTATAAAGAAATTGTGCTGCATTTTAGACTGGAGGGCAGCCATTGATTTTTAAATATTATTAATTTAAAACACACACACACACAAAATAATATATTTTGTTTTTGTGAACAGATTCTCACTCTGTCACCCTGGATAGAGCTCACAACAACCTTAAACTCTTGGCCTGAAGTAATCCTCTTGACTAAGCTTCCTCAGTAACTGAGAATACAAGCACCCAGCATGCCCAGCTAATTTTTCTTCTTTTTAGTAGAGATGAGGTGTTGCTCTTGCTCAGGCTGGTCTGAAACTCATAAACTCAAGTAATCTACCTGCCTTGGCAACCCAGGGTGCTCAGAATACAGGGGTGTGCCGATGCACCCAGCTGTAATAACACATGTTCATGGTCAAAAGAGTAGAAAATATACATCTTTCTTAATCCTAGTAAATATTTGGTTTTGTATATGTGCCCATACATACTTAACTATATGTAAAAATTTTAGGCTGGATACAGTGTCTCACACCTGTTGGTTTCAGAACATTGGAAGGATGAGGCGGAAGGATTGCTTGAGGCCAAGAGTTATAGACTAGGCTGATCAACATATAGAGACTCTTATCTGTACAAAATGTTTTAAAATAATTAGCTGGGCCTAATGATGTATGCTTGTATTATTATTATTATTTTTTTTTAGACAGTCTCACTTTGTCACTCTTGGTAGAGTGCCATGGCGTCACAGATCAGAGTAACCTCAAACACTTGGGCTCAAGCTCTTGCCTCAGTCTCCCAAGTAGCTGGGACTAAAGGTGCCTGCCCCAACACCTAGCTATTTTTAGAGATGAGGTCCCGCTCTGGCTCAGGCTGGTCTGGATCCAGTAAGCTCAGGCAATCTACCCACCTCAGCCTCACAGAGTGCTGGGATCACAGATGTGTGCTTAAATTCTTAACTATTCAAAAAGCCATAGAAGAAGTATGACTCAAGTCCAGGAATTCAAGGTTACAGTGAACTGTGATCTCACCATTATACTGCATCTTGGGCGTAGAGTAAAACGCTGTCTCTTTATAAAAACAAATTAAACAAAAGGGGAATGGTGTATATTAATTTCTAGTTTACACTTTTCACTTACTACTTTTTTTAATTAAGTCATTTGTACATAGATCATACACACATTTATGCCATTCTAAGAAAACTATGAAATTCTGAGGAAAGAAATAGCTGAAGATGTTAACAAATGGAAAAATATACCATGCACTTAGTACTATTTTATGAACACTATTCCAAGTCAATCAGCATCATTTAATGGGCTTAATGGCTGTGTAATATTTCATTGTATATCCTGATGGTATTTCTAGTTTTTCAAAGCTGTTTTTGAGAAGATAATTTCACTTTTCACATCATTCAGTGATCCTTGCTGGTCTTTCCTCATCCCTTCCCCCTCCCAAAGCTGGTCTCTTTTTTTAGGTAACTCTACTTTCTGGTGAATATCCCAGAAGTGTGTAAATTAAGGTGGAGCCAGAGTCCTTATAGAATCCCTGTTGTTGAAAAATTGTGTTGATTGTTTCTTCCCAATAGCTAAGGGCACAACTCATCATCTTGTGTTTGGGAGGTGTATATAGTTCTAAGTAATCGCAATCTTCATTGTGCTTCACATATAATACATATTTCCAGAAATACTTCAGTGGGACAACAGGTGTGTGCCATCACACCTAGCTGTAAGTTTGTAGCACTTTTGGAGACATATGTGGCATTAATTTTTGGCCAGGAGGCTAGGACTTTGCCTACTTTTATGACTACTCAGGGAAAAAAGAAGTATGATCTACTGTCTCTGTCAGACCCCTATTTTCTATGTCAGTGGTGCTTCCACACTTTAAAACTCTCTCTTTTCCTGTGTAAATTTACTCAAGCAGTAATTTTCAGATTTAATTTAAATTTTTTTCCTGTGAGTTGTAATAAAATTAATCATTAGATATGTTTTTTATTCTCCATCAGTTCCTCTTTTGATTTGGATTAGTGTCCATAGATATTTCTCTTATCATCATGTACACATGGAAAAGAGTCAGATGGACTGGATGGAAGTTTTAGAAGTGTTATTATGAGTACCTTTCTCAGTAAATTAATTTTTGCATTGGAATATTAATAGGAAAAGTGATGTGACTGGAACACAAAATGACATATCTTTGTTCTAGATTGAAATTTATTGCTGTTAGGCACATTACATTTACAGTTTCCATAATACCTAGTATTGTGGTAGATTTTGGTTTTAATGTGTAAATTTTCTATCAAATTGTCCTTCAATACTTTGGTGATGACCTTT
>CAUYON010133055.1:0-17305 GCA_963573935.1 Arctocebus calabarensis
TAGGGCTGAGTACATTGGATACTTTTTCTTCCATTCTTGAGATACTTTGCTAAGAAGAACATGTTCCAGCTCCATCCATGTAAACACAAAAGAGGTAAAGTCTCCATCTTTCTTTAAGGCTGCATAGTATTCCATGGTATATTTCTTAACCGAGAAATCAGCTCCTGGTGAAAGCTGAAGCCCAAGGAGTTCTGGAATAAAAGCACTGGGAAGAAGAACGGTCATCCTCTGTCTAAGGATTGAGAACCAGAACCTCAGTGTGAAGTGAAAAGGGAACTTCATGTAAGAAGGAAGATTAAACTAGCAGGACAATAAAATTAAAAAGACCTGTGGAATGAGGAGGAAGGTGAAGGTAAGGAAATGTTAGAGGATACAGATGAAGAACGCACGAATGGGGGCATCAAATCAAGGGTCTGTGGTACAATCCCGAGGGGGGATTTGTTGGGCTCTCCAGTTATTATCACAACAGACCCTGTTGCTACACTCTGCCATTCCCGATGCTCTGTGCTTCATAACGCAAACTTGGGAGTGCTCAGCAGGTTTGCGCAGTGCCCAAAACTGACCGGTAACTTTAGAGACCGCTCAGAGTGCAGATGCCTGAAGGACACGTACATGCTTCCACCTATTTCACAAATGTACGCATGGCGTCCCAAATCGTCTTGTTGTTAAAAGAACACTAGCTAATTGGTAGAATTTTTAGATAACATTTTATTCTTTAGAGCCCAAACAGTAACTTTTCAGGAGAGAGAAGGGCTAATTATTTTAATTTCTTTTTGTTTTTTGTAGAGACAAAGTCTCACTTTATGACCCTTGGTAGAGTGCCGTGGTGTCACAGCTCACAGCAACCTCCAACTCCTGTGCTTAGGTGATTCTCTTGCCTCAGCCTCCCGAGTAGCTGGGACTACAGGCGCCCACCACAACGCCCGGCTATTTTTATGTTTTGCAGTTCGGCCAGGGCCGGGTTTGAACACTCTACCCTAGATATACGGGGCCAGTGCCCTACTTATAGAGCCACAGGCGCCGACCCAGGGCTAATTATTTTTGTTTCAAGATGAAGTGAAGAAAGTATCTCTTGAAACATTTTTTCCTGTTTTTTTAATGGAAATGAAATTTGAACAATAGGTTATATAGGCTGATAAATATTAACCTAAAAAGGATTGTAACACTTTATACAATTTAATTTGTTTATTTAAATGGAGGGGATTATATTATAGCAATATCTTATTTTACTGACCTTCACTTTATTATGCTTTGCAGATACTGCATTGTTTTACAAAATGAAAGTTTATGGCAACCTTGCATCAAGCAGGCCTTTCAATATCATTTTTGTAATAACATGTTCTCACCTCATGTCACTGGAACACATTTGGAATTCTCTCAATGTTTCAAACTTCTTCTTTTTTTTTTTTTGCAGTTTGTGGCTGGGACTTGGTTTGAACCCACCACCTCTGGCATATGGGGCCAGTGCCCTACTCCTTTGAGCCACAGGCACCACCCTGTTTCAAACTTTTTTATTATACTTATATCTGTTTCAGTGATGTGTGATCAGTGGGATCTTTAAAGTTACTACAATATTGTTTGGGAGATGCCATGAACAACGTAAAACAACAGCCTTGGTGAAGGCCATGTGTGTTCTCACTGCTCCAACAACAGGCAATTCTCCATCTCCCTCCTTCTTTTTGGACCTCCCCACTGTACAACACACAACTATACTGTAATTAGGACAATTAATAACCTCACAATGACCTCTAAGAATTAAAGCGAAGAGTCATCTCTCTCTCACATTAAATCAAAATCTGGAAATAATTCAGCTTAGTGAGGAAGTTAAGGTGACAGCTGAAATAGCTCAAAAGCTAGGTGTATTTGCCAGAGCCAAGCAATTACCCAAATTACAAATGCAAAGAAAAACTCTTGAATGAAATTACTAGTGCTACTCTAGTGAACCCATAAAGGGATAAGGATAGAAAAAAGCCTTACTGTTGATGTGGAGAAAGTCATAGTGATCAGGATAGAAGATCTAATTAGCGGCAACACTCCTCTAAGCCAAAGCCTAATTTAGAATAAGGCATTAACTCTGTTTACTTCTATGGAGGCCTAGAGACATGAGGAAGCCACTGAGGAAAAGTGTGAAGCTAGCAGGTTCTGGTTTGTAAAGTTTAAGGAGAGAAGCTTTATTTATAGCATAAAAGTGGGAGATGAAGCACATGTAGAAACTGTGGCAAGTTATTCAAAAGATCTCCCTAACATCCTGGAAGAAGCTGACTACACTAAACAATTGATATTCAATGTCCAGGAAATGGATTTCAATGGAAACAATGGCATCTGGGGCTTTCCTGGTTTGAGAAGAGAAGTCAGTCTTGGTTTCAGAGACTCAAAAGACAGACTACCTCCCTAACAAGATTGTAGAGAGAAAGAACGGAAGGATTTTGATGCTCATCCCTGATCCTCATAGCCATCGCAACACAAAAGGCAGCCTGAGACTTATTAAATTATAAAGGAGGTGCATGACTGTGATTTCCATGCAATACAATAATGTTAGAAAGTGTCCTATAATCTACATTATATATCTGGAAAATATACAAGAAATTGATTAAGATGGCTAAATCCAAACTCTGTTACTGTGGATACTATTTTGCTAAAGTTGCCATAGCAAAGTACCAGAACTTGGGTCATTTAAAAGGAGGAGACATTTCTCATCTCTTAGTGCTGGACTTTAGAAGTGTGAGGTCAAGATCTTGGGGGGGGGAGTTTGGTCTTTCTGAGGGATGTGGGGGAAAGCCTGGTCTATAGCTCTATTCCAGCTTCTCGAGGTTTTTGGCAGTCTTGGTGCACCTTGTCTTCCAGACGCATCACCACGGTCTCTGCCTTCAGCCTCCCAGGCACACATCACACTCTCCCTGTGTGCGTGCTGCTTCTACATATTCCATTTTAATGATACCATCATGTTGGATTGGGGCCAATCCTAACACCCTGATCTTAAATTGATCATCTGCAAAGATCTTATTTCCCAACATGTCACATTAACAGGTACTAGGGGTTAGGACTTCAATTCATGTTGAGGACACACAATTCAAACCATAATACCATGTCAGGCAGAGTGCTAAGATGGCAGGTTTTTCCACGTTAATGCTCGGAGCTGCCAACAGGAGAACTTATCAAACTGAAATTTTAGTTAGGTTATGTAGAAAAAGGAATTTCAAAGATGTAGTTAAGGCTACCAACCAATTGTTTTTGAATTCTGTAAGGGAATTTATCTCAGATTTTCTAATATAATCACATTAGCCTCTTAAAAGAGAAGAAATTTCTTTTCTTCATAGAAGAAAAAATCATAGAGATTATGTGAGTCTACCTGGTTTGAAGTTGAGACAGAATTTGGATGTAAAGATTTAATATTATAACCCATTTGCCCAAACTAGTATGTAACAGTAAATCATATAAACAAAATCTGAAATGCTATTTCCTACAAATTGGTAAGTCAATTTTAAAATTTAAAAGGGGATAACAATTTTTAAAAACTGGAGATATTAGTTAATAATGGAATCTCATGATAATAGTTACAATGTCCCTCAGATATTTTCCATTCAACAACACATTACTCCTTGTATTCACAGATTATCAATAACTAATTCCTCAATTGTGTGATATCAGCTGATACAGTACTGAGTTGTAATAGTATCTTAATTTTCTTGGTCTTCGTTACTAATTCTGCCAGACAAACAATTCAGAATTATTTCCATTTCCTTTAGAATCTACTGTTCAAAAGAATCTTGGTACAAATTCCCATTTTAAAAATCAGAGTTTTCAGGTTCAAGAGGAAAATCCATTAGGTAGATATAGATGTATAGTTTTATTGAAAGATTATTCTGTATTCTGGAATAGGAAGAGCTCTCACGGCCAGAGTGATGTGGAGCGCTCAGCAATAGAGACCTGCTCTCCCCCGTAGCTGGTCTAAACAGAGCTCATACGTGCAACTTTGGAAATCACTAATATTACCAACATCTTTGCCTCTTCTGCTTCTAGAAGGTGATGCCACCATTTTCAAATTTATATAAAAATCTGTCTATAATAAAAGGCAAATATTTAAGTATAGAACTATATTTCTTCAGTTTTTAAAATAGATATAAAAAGACATTCTTACCTTGCACCAATTTTAACATGAACATTTTTATTCCTTATTAAAGATGATATTGTTTGGGGAACTGAACTTCATTCACCCTTTAGTTTTATAGCATTATTTGTTTATTGGTGGAGGCTGAATGGTACTTAATGTCTTTTCTGCTTCTACAGTGATGATCTTTCCATTTTCCTCATGTGATCTATTTGTAAAGTATTATTTTTTTGATGCGCTGCTGGGATTCTTGTTAATATTTTCTTTATCATTTCTGTATTCATAACTAACCTAATGCATTAGTTTTCTCTCTTATTTTTATTGGATTTGTTCCTAAGATTTTCTTAGGTGTCTTAATAAACGATAATTTCAAACAGGGGTTTTAATGTAAATGACTTTTTAAAAATTTCTATATATTTCATGGGCACATTTCAAAATTTATTCATGCTTTTTTTGTAGTCCTATGTTTTGTTGTTTTATCTGTGTATTTTAACTATCACTACAGTCTTTTTTCCTATTGTTCAACTGTCTCAAAAACCACGAAGGCTAAGTATCCTTTTTTGTTTTTTTAGAGACAGAGTCTCACTTAGTTGCCCTTGGTCGAGTGCCGTGGTGTCACAGCTCACAGCAACCTCCAGCTCCTGGGCCTAGGCAATTCTTCTGCCTGCTACAATGCCCGGCTATTTTTTGTTGCAGTTTGGCCAGGGCTGGGCTTGAACTCACCACCCTCGGTATATGGGGCCAGCATCCTACTCACTGAGCCACAGGTACCGCCCAAATGTCTTGTTTTTAATCCACCAATCCACTCCTTCATGAGGTTGATTTTTTAGTTTAGTTTATATTGTTTATCCTTAGGAAACTTATCTTTTTAAATTATTTCTTTTATTTCAAAATATGGAAGGGTTACACTTTTTTGGTTACATTTTGCAGTGCTTAAGTCAGGGCTGTTCGTGTGCCCACCACCAAGGTAGTGCTGCGTGTACCAACACCCAGGGTGTCACCCCCCCTTCTTCTCCTTCCCCCGCTTCTTGATTCCCAGTGACATTAACTTCACTCCTTGCCCATGTGTGCCTATCAATTAATTATAAATTATTAAAGAGGACATGTAGTATTTGTTTGCCAGTCTTAAGATACTTCATTTAGGATAATGGTCTCCTATTCCTACCAAATTGCTGACAAAGACGATACTTCATTGCATTTTATGGCTGAACAGTGCTCCATGGTAAACATTTACCACATTTTCGTAATCCACTCATGAATTGATGGGCATTTATTTGCTAGATATGGAATTTTTCAAAAGTTTTCTGTTCATTGAATCAATTTTGGAAAGTTACGTTTTAAAAAGAATTTGTCTAAGTTGCTCAAATAATTATTATTTTTCATAACATTCTCTTCATTTTTTTAATCTCTAAGGGATTTGAAGTAAAATATTTTCTTTCACTGTTAAGAACAGTGAATTTTATTTTTTAAAATTTTTTGGTAACTCATTTCTGCTAGAATTTATCTGTTTCTGTTTTCCCCTTAATATCAGAGTGAACCTATAGTCTTGGTACCCTTAATATCAGAGTGAACCTATAGCAATTATCTCAAAGGTATAGGTCTTCAGGATTTCTTTCTTTTTTTTTTGAGAAAGAGCCTTCCTATGTCACCCTCAGTAGAGTGCTGTGGCGTCACAGCTCACAACAACCTCAAACTCTTGGGCTTAAGCGATTCTCTTGCCTCAGCCTCCCAAGTAGCTGGGGCTACAGGCACCTGCCACAATGTCTGGCTATTTTTTTGTTGCAGTTGTCATTGTTGTTTAGCAGGCCCACGCTGGGTTCGAACCCGCCAACCTCAGTGTATGTGGCCAGCACGGTAACCACTGTGCTACAGGCGCTGAGCCAGTCTTCTGGATTTCTAATGGAATAACTGGAATATTTAACATGCTTTTATAATTTGGCTTTATTCAGTCTTCAAACTATTGTTCCATGACGAGATCTCTGCTCACTTTTTATCACCTTTCCAACCTTTACTTTCTAAAGAGAGCAACAAACACTTCCCTGATAATGTCTATTTCCCCAGGATTTACTTCAAACCTATGCCACACCTGGAGGCTATGATGCGGGGGAATAATGCCTGGGTAGCTGTATAGGTTTCATCCAAAGATACTCTTTAGTTTTAGGGTGAAACGCCCTCCAGTGTTCACCTAGTGTTGTTAGTATTTATTGCTTTTGATGTTCTTTTTTGGCAATTATCTTCTCCTGCATTAGTATACATGTTTTTAGTATCTTGGGTAGTGCACCCAGTATATTGAATTTAGCCATTACCAGGACCAGAATTCCCTGGATGTACCACTGGCGCTATCCGAGTAGACACATGAATACTGAAGTCATTAACTTCATTTCTAGGGAGGATATATTATTCTTGGCAGAAACCAGCAGCAATAACACTGGGTGACTGAAAAGTGGCATTTTCAGATTTAAGAGGTGAGATTTTGCATTATTTTTCCTTATAAAATTATAAGGGTGATTTCTTCCAAAATGTATGGAATTTGTTTGCATATTAAGATAAGAAAAGAAGAAACAGAAAATAACAACAAACAACCCAAATTAGCTAGTAAGATCTCAATTTTAATGAAAGCTGTAATTTCATAAGTCACAAATTTAGTTTCTGCCTAGTTTCATTTGTCCCAGACTAGTTGCTTTGAAAAATAAGTGGTTCTTTCATATAGTCATTAAACGCCTTTAGGTTTCACCCAGTGCCTTGAGGAAGATATTTAGGAAACATACCGTTTATTCCTTTTGTAAGCAGTTCAACACTGTTAGAAGAATTCCCTTCCCCATAGTACTTAAATATTTTATGTCCTCCAGTGTGTTCTGTGACAGTGGCCATTCAGTCTTGTAAATTTTTGCTTTCGTTGTATATATTTTTCCAGGTGATCACAGTTTAAAATACAATTTTCTTTTCGCTGAAGTGCAAGATGACTGGGCATCCACCAGAACAACTAGCGGAATTTAAAACAGTGTAAGCTTTAACATGAGCAGGGAGTAGGGGATTGTTTCCCTCCTGGTGAATGATTGCCCACAACCCCTTCTATTGACAAGCACTGAAATAGTTGCTGTGGGTTTGACAGGAACAATGATGATTTGGTGATTTAAGCACAAAAGTTGTTGGTTAGCTCAGAGACGCACCTGGGATGTTAGAGCTGGAAGAACAGAAGCCATTTGGAAGCTGGAGCTAAATCTGAAAGCATATTACAGAAACTGCAGAGATACTGGCTCCAGTAAGTAATTTACAGGAGAGCTTGTACTGTTGCTTCTGCTGCTAGCATCAAACAATAAATAATGTTTTCTTCCAGAGACGGTACATGGTTAATCCAGCTGCCCCTGACATGTCCACTGTCTTCATGTTTATCCCCAGCATCCAGCTCATGGTGCCCCTGACAGGGTGAGATGTCCATGCCTTGGGTGGGATAGGGAGCATCCTGGGCAGCTTTCTTTGTATTTGGTTTCAGAGCCTGGGGTGAAACAGCAAAATGATGTGATGTCCATGAAAGTTTTGACTTTGACATTGTATGCAATCACTTCTGCTCATATATCATTGACATACTCACTTTATTGGGCAAAATGTGCTTTTGATAGGTCAGAAAATTAAACTCTTACCATAGAGAGGCACTTAACTCGAAAATAGGCAGAGAGATAGAATTATTTTATAGTGAAGACAGTGGGTAATTGAAAACTTTAATAAAATCTACTAAATTGTTGTATTTTCTTAAATAGCCTTACAGGAGCCATATCAACCCTTTTATAGTGGAAATTCACCAAATATAAAAAAAAAAATGTTTCAGTCTTGGTGCCTATAGCTCAGCAGCTAGGGTGCCAGCCACGTACACTGGAGCTGGCAGGTTCGAAACCAGCCCAGGTCTGCCAAACAAATGACAACTATAACAAAAAAATAGCCAGGCATTGTGGCTGGCACCTGTAGTCCTAGCTATTTGGGAGGCTGAGGCACATAGGAAGACTCTGTCTCAAAAAAAAGAAAAAAAAAAAAAAGTGTTTCAGATACTTGTCAGCTACATTATAACAATTGTTCACTATAGATTTTGTGACTCATTCCTTACAAGATATATTGTGTTTACATTTCTTTGGCCTCTTTTGGGTACAAGGATTATTAGTTATAAATGTAGTATCTTCAGAGGAGAGCAGAGATACAATTTCTAACTGTTCAGATAATGCATTTGTAAGCATGATAATGGTTACCTACTAAGGGATCTATCCTGTTATCCTTTGAAGTATTTTTTTTTTATTAAATCATAGCTGTGTACATTCATGCAATCATGAGGTACAATGTGCTGGTTTTATATGTAATTTGAAATATTTTCATCAAACTGGTTAACATAGCCTTCACAGCATTTTCTCAGTTATTGTGTTGTCATTTATATTCCACACCTAGTAAATTTCACATGTACCTTTTGTAAGATGCACCATAGTTGTGGTCCCACCAATTACCCTTCCTCTCTCCACCCCTCCCTCTCCCTTTTCTCCTTATTCTTGGGCTATTTTTATGGATGTACTCTGATGCATTTGGGTAGGAATTCTGTAGTACTACCAAAGACATCCAACTAGAGGTAAAAAAGATGATTTGATTAAGAAATATGGCCCAGATTTCTTTAGCAATGCACCCCAAGAGTCCAAGTTAGTAAATGAATGCACTCTAAGGAAACACTGAAACTAAATCAAACTCTGCTCTACCGAGGAGAGGGTCTTACGCCTCTACGTATAATACATATTAACCTTTCTATTGATGTAATATAGAGAGAGGATAATTACAGACAAATTACCAGGTAGGAAATTTGAGAAATTGGAAAATGAGTAAAATAGATAATATTTAGGAGTAAAATGAATATTTTAAGATTGCGTCGATGAAGTACTATAAGTCTATTTTTCCAGCTCGGGTTTGCAATTAAATAATAAACATAAAACCAAACCAAACCAGTATTCAGTATTTGAATACTGGCAAAAATATATAGTAGGACATTTGTTCAACAATAATGTAACAAAGGAAGAGATTAAAATTATTTTTAAAAAGTGAAAAAGCAGAAAATAATTACCCTGGAAAACCTCAAGATTAATTTTTTTTGAGGAAGGAAAAGATAATATGTGTACATTTGCTTAAAAATGCATTAACCATGTAAAGTGAAACCGTGCAAGTTAATATTGATTAAATCATAAAAGGTCTGCCATTAAGTTCACTAACTCACAGTAGAAAACATGCTAAATATCTCATTGCTGAATATTAATACTGTTACCTTTGAAGTATTCCCATTGGAAAGCTGTTCATGATGTTAGCGTACAGTTCACCCTTCAAAGCAGTTTTGGAAATCCTTTACTGGAACGGCCACCATAGCCGTCCTTGTTTTACCCTTGATTTTCTGAGTGTCATCAACATGTCTTCCTTTCAATATTTCCTTTATCTTTAGATAAAGATACAGCTCACTGGGGGCCAGATCAAATGAGGAGGGGAGGGGTTCCAATACAGTTATTTGATTACTGTCTGAATACTTTATCACAGACATTTCCATGTGGGCTGGTGCATTGTCGTGATGCAAGAGTCACACGTTTTTCATGCCAAGATTTTCAGTTAAGATTTCCTGTTCCTCTTCCCATGTTTCCCCAGTCTGCTATGCTTCTCATAGCCCCTCAATGATTTTGACCCCACATGCATTCTCTTCCCTCAGAAAAAACTTTTAATCCATTTGTATGCTGCATTTTCACCATGGCAGTGTCCCCATAAACTTGTACAAACCTGTCTCTGAATTCACTTCAGCTCTGGCCAATTTAACAAGAAATGAAATTTGTGTATCTCCACACTAACACAGCTGTGAAACACTGACATACCAGATTAGGAATTGTTTGTACAACTTTGCCAACATAAGTGCATGGTGGCAAGTTCACCAATTTAACTGTCAGACCTCATATGCAACTAAAAGACCAATATAAAACTAAGGATCATATGATCACCTTCTATGAAGTTGAAAATGAACTTTTTTAGGATGCAAAAGAATTCACACACATATAAGCACTGCATTGTAATAGCAGTGAACTCTGTGGAAAAAATAAGATGAATACATGATTTACAGTTGATAGTGAATTTTAAAGTCCAGCAGAATTTAAATTTCCATTACAATGTAATGAAAACTCTCACCAAAATGAATTAGAAAATTAGAATTAACCTCTTACATATATTTACTACAAAAAAAGCAAGCATGCCGACTTGATTAGTAGTGAACGAAAATAAATAATAAAGTATCTGTTTTTTGGAATAAATTTATTTTTAACTGCCACTTTCAGATGGCTATACTTTTTGTTTGTTTGTTTGTGTTTTAGACAGGGACTCAGTCTATTCAAGTGGTTAGAAGTGCAGTAGCTTCATTGATCCTCTTGCCTCAGCCTCCTGAGTAACAGGGACTACTGATGCATGACACCACGTTTGGCTAATTTTTTGATTTTTTTTTTGTTATATGGGGTCCCACTGATGCTCAGGCAGTTTTGGAACACCTGCCCTTAAATAATCCTCCTGTGTCAGGTGCCCAGGATGGAGAATTACAGTCATGGCCACCGCACCCAGCCACACTTCAACATTTGATTTCACTTTCTGTTTCTAGTCATTAATCTCTACTGTTCTTTTTGTCAGTTCTGTCTTTCTAATTTTACCTTTAACTGGTTTTCACTCCCTTTATTTGTTTACCATTAAGTTTCTCTCTTCCACATCTAATCTTATCTTGTTCCATTTCAGTTACTGTACAATCTTCTCACGTTTAGCAGTGGCCCCAATTGAGTGGTTGGACCTCTTCTATCCAATGTGATAGCCATGGGCCATAGGTGACTAAACTGAAATTTAAGTAACCATTTCCTACATTTTGAATCTTAATTGCTACACGAGACTACTGTCTATCATGCTGACTGTGTAGTTTTATACATTTCTATCATTGCCAAAAATTATCTTGAAAGGTACAAGTTCAGACTTTTATCGGCATTCCTTAACCCAAATTTATTTTTTATTCCTTTACTCAGGAAGCTAGAATGTTGCCAACTGTCTCATTTTGTGTCTTAATTATAGAAAACAACATACATAAAAGAGCAGACTAGAGAAGAGAAAAATATTAACTTTTAGTTTATTTAAACATATAAATTCGAGTAATAGGAATTGGTTTTAAATTCTATTCATCACATTGGAAGCTGCTGATTTAAAATTCCATTCATCACATTTGAATTCCATTCATCACATGGAAGCTGCTAGTAATTCTTCTTCTTTGTACATTCCACATTCAGCGTTACATAAAATGTTCAAAGTGGCTAATTCAGAAATACCCATAGAAATATAATCTTGTCATTAAACTTATTTTTTTTTTAGATTTGAGTAAAAAAAGAGTCTTGTAACTTATATGCATGCAATGTTTCGCCATTCACTCCCTTATTTGGGAGGTAGTAGTATAAACTAAGTAAATAAACAGCTAAAGGGGATAAATACATTTAATCTTGGAGAGATACATTTGGGAATTACCATTCAGAAGTTTAGTATCAATTTATTTGAATGTCAGCTGTATAGAGTGCCTTAAGTGGTAGAATTCATGTGCTTCATTTACCTCATTCTTAGTTAAATGCCTCTTTATATGTTTTATACTTTTCCATATATAATTCCGATTATTTGTCTATATTTAATAACTCTTTTTACAAGTATATTGTTGATAATTCTTAACTTGGAAAAGTGAGGAAAAAAATCAATTAGGCAATTAGGTTACAAGAAAATCCCACAACTGAATATTAACCCAAAGGAAAACAAGTCATGTTATCAACAAGACACCTGCCCATGAAGGCTACTGCAGCGTAATTCCTAACTGCAGAGATGTGGAGTCCACCCAAGTGCCCATTAATTCAAGCACAGATTGACAAAATGTGGCGTATGCATACCATGGATTACTGCTCAGCCATGAAGATGGGTGATTTAGTGTCTTTTGCAACAATCTGGGTGGAACTGGAGACCTTACCCTAAGTGAGGTATCTACAGAATGTAAAACAAAGAGCACACATACTTACCTTTAAAGTGGAACCGACTGATGAGCATGTGTGTGCAAAGAGGGAAATAAAACTTAGCAAAAATCAAGCAGGGGGGAAGGGAGAGGAGGGGGTGGGAGAAAACCTACCGAATGGGCACAATGGTCACACAACCCTGACTCAGGCAAACAAAATTGATACATGCAACAAAATAACATTTTATCCTCATAATATTTTGAAATAAAAATAATTGGAATTTAATTTAAAAAGAGTAATTAAAATCTTGTAATTGTACAGAATTGTTCTTCTTTATATCTATGTGAAATAGAATAAAAGACCCCCTTTTTGAAAAATACCTTCCAAGACACATTATATCCTGAAATTTCACTATGAAAATTAAAAGCAGGGTGGCGCCTGTAGCTCAGTGAGTAGGGTGCCAGCCCCATATACTGAAGGTAGTGGGTTCAAACCCAGCCCCAGCCAAACTGCAACAACAACAAAAAATAGCTGGGCATTGTGGCAGGCACCTGTAGTCCCAGGTACTCGGGAGGCTGAGGCAAGAGAATGGCCTAAGCCCTGGAGTTGGAGGTTGCTGTGAGCTGTGACTCCATGGCACTCTACCGAGGGTGATAAAGTGAGACTCTGTCTCTACAAAAAAAGAAAGAAAGAAAGAAAAGGAAATTAAAAGCAAATAAGCTAGAAACATATGTGAAGATAATTTATTGCTTTCCCCAGTAACAGTTGGGTGACAACAGAAACAGAAATAGACACAAATTAGAGACACTGAATTTGATGCTATGAAAATTGTGTTATAGTTTAGCCAGAGGGCGGAAAAATGCAACAATTTTTTAAAAGTTATATTCATTTACTTTTTATTCTTGCCATTTTGGATTTGGGACATTGCTAAAACCAGATGCCAAATGTTTTAAATAATTATAAATGCATTTGTAATTTGAAAATAAATATCAAGATGTTATGTTAATAAAAATAAATAAAAGGTTTGGACAGGGCCTAATCTCTTAATTGTATTCTCCTATTTTCCATAGAATTTTTTATAGTAATTCATATACTAAAATTATTTAACATTGACAATCTTTTTAATATTCCTCAAGAATGGTGAGAATGGTATAATTGTGTCTGTATTTTTATATGCTGGAGCAAATGTGCAATAAATTATGCAGTGTGGTCAAGGTCACAAAATTCATAAATGACCAGACTTTATCAAAAAAAGTTGCTCTGACTCTAAAGTGATATACTGAGTCCTTCATGCCGCTGGGCCAACAGGATGATCCAGGCCCAGGGGAGTGAGGGGACACCGAAGAACCAAGAACTCAGACATAGTCACATTGCAAAATATTGGGAAACATGTTTTCCAGGTAGTTCTTTTTAACAAATATCAGGTGTCTTTCCATTATCTCTTTTCCTCCATGGAACTGTCTGATCAGAATTATCACTAAGTTACACTGCAACTTCTACAGTAGTTGAGTAATGTCTAATCTATGTATTAAACAAAGCTAGCTCTCTAGAGCAAATATCTGACCACTGCCTCTATTTCTTACCAAATTCTAGGATCTGTACAGTGCTGCCAGACCCTCTGTCAAAGCATGCGTACCTCTTCTCAAATTCTATGATTCAGGCAGTTTTGCTTGTTGTTGCAGGAACATCAGATGCCATTCATCTCTTTATTTATGACACACCTTTTTGCAGGGCCCCTCTACCATCTCTGCACCTGATAACATTTCAATAGGCACTACACATTTCACTTACTGTTTTAAATCACTTACAGAAAATAATGAGAGCAAATACAGAAAAATAGAAAATTACGGGTTTGCTAACACAAATGTCTGCAGCTTCTTGTCAGGGCAAGGTTCCCACGATGCACAGAATCTAAGCAACGTGAGGACGGGAGTTTTTGTGTGTTTTGTTTGTGTTCACTGTATTCCAGCTAGAAACATATGCGAAGGTATTAATTTATTACCATACCTCAGTATGTCATCTGCTGTGTAATCTACATGGGAATATACATTCAATTCCTGGAAAAGAAATGTCCAAAATAAGCTAATAAATGAAAATCTGCCTCACAGAATGATAACGTGACTGGTTGACAAAATACAGATGAGTGGATGGAAAACAAATGACTGCTTAGTGCAATGGTTTATTTATGTTATTTTTAAAAGTTCCTATATAAAAATTCTTACACTTAAAGATTCCATTAAACATTTATCCCTCTGTATTAGTATTCACACTTCTCTAGCCAAAAGTTACTTAAACTATTTGCATCTCTTTTATCTTTTGCATATTCTATCATTACATACTATAATGATGTTCCATTTGTCCTTAAAATGTAAAAGTGTTTATCAGAATTTTCAGAGCCTTAAAAGTGTTCATTCCTTCGACCTAGTCTTCACAATATCCTGAAAAAATGAACAGATTTCTAAATATTACTTACTTGAGATCTTAGTGAATCTGCCATTTATCAAAATAGAAAACAACCTTGACTATTTCACTCAGATGATATGTACTGTGTTTGATAATATTATGTTATCAATTGATAATATTATCAATATTTTATGAGGATCATTAATGACATAATTTCAAATAAAATGTTTGACATACTATGTAACAGATTGCACATGTGTAAATCTGGTTATAACAAAATGAATTGAAAATAAACACTAGAAGAAATACAATGTTGAAATTATGTATATTTTCTTTTAGTTTTTGCATAGTTCATATGATTTCATATTTCTCGAATATTTCTATAGTAAATATGTGCTACTTTCTTGCTAAAACCTAAACAAACAAAATGTAGAGTTTCTTTTTTCCTCTAAATATTTAGTGAAAAAAGTACCATAAAATTTAAAAATCAGAATGTTCAGTGTTATAAATACATCTGTACTAATGCCAATCTTTATTTCAAAAATTGCAAAGTTTTAGCTCCGTGGTCTTGCCCAAGCCACTAGTTATTTTCTAAACCTTTTCAAAATCAGAAATTTGGCAGAGCATGGTGGCTCAGGCCCGCACTCCAAGCCCTTTAGGAGGCATAGACAAAGGGACTGCTTGTGTCTTCAACACCAGCCTGAGACAAAGACCCCAACTCTAAAACAAACAAAAATAAAAGTAGCTGGCTATTGTGGCAGGCACCTGCAGTCCCAGCTACTTGAGAGTCTGAGGCAAGATGATTGCTTGAGTCCCAGATTTTGAGGTTGCTATGACCTATGATACAACAGCACTCTACAAGGGGCAAGAAAGCAAGACACTGTCTCAAAACAAATAGATAAATAAATACAATTAGAACATTATAGTAGTATCTACTATTGTTATGCCCAGACCTCGTAATCCCCAAAGACCACCAGGGAGCCGAGTCCAATGCAAAAGCAAAAGAGCCTTTATTCAAGCTGGAGCCCAGTCTCTCAGGGGGTCCAACACAGTGGATCCAGGCTGGGAACCCTGAATTCCAGGTTACAGGAGTTTTTGTTATGGTTACAAAAAGGGTTGAGGTTTTCAACTCTAGCAAGCATGGGGTTGGCTGACCTATTCTTATGCTGCTCTATTGGCCTGGGCAGTTAAAGGGTTTGGGGAACTTTCCTGCTAAGACTTAATTGGCTAGAGTCAGGGTGCAGGTGTTTGAGGGTTGTCTAGGAACCTAGGGCAGTAGGTTAAGGGGATCTAAGAGGGTGGCGGGTTACAAAATGGAGTTACTCCTGTCCTCTCACTATTATTTTGTCATACTACAGATTAAATGAGTAAACTCACTCCTTTAAAATAATGAATTAATATATATTAGCTAACAGGCACACTATAGTCTGCTTTATGTGACCTCACAATGAAATGATTATTATATATAAGTTTAGCTTTCCTATATTTTGTGCATCATTGGTACACAAAACCTATCAATAATAAAAATACTTTAAATGCAAAATTGATCCAGAAACAGCTTAATTGATTCATATTCATGGTTTCAAATTTGTAATAAGAGCAAGTCAGAACTTTCAGTTGCCATTTGATATTACTGAATCAATTGCATCCCTATTGATACTTTTACACTGATTATAAACATTTAAATAAGTGCTCTTTTGTAAATCAGTTATTTGTTTAATTTATTGAATTTTAGATTTAATGAACATAATAAAAATTACAGTGTTACCAAAAGCAAATACAGGCTCTTGAGAAACTAGAATTTTTTGTTGTTGTTATAAAGAGGCCCTAAAAGCTATTGAGATGATGGAGTTTATCAACCAGTGGAATAAATACTCTTGTAAAAATGAATACTACAATTTTTTTAGGTGCCCTACATCAACATTTCATAATACAACCGTATGTTAATGTATAGGACAAACTTGATAAAAGTACCTAATTTGACCACCATTTTAGGCCAACAGCAGATAATGAGAACTAATAGGATCTTCCATGAGGATCTAATGCTCTCTGCACAGTCAATATGAACATATAAAGTTTTAAAAAGCAAATAGTAGATTAAGAGATAAATTACACCTGCAACTATTAGCTGTGCATAAATTTAGAGGCTCTTGAATTTCAGAGGATGCATGAGCCCACTTCAGTTTCAAATAGATGAAGGGTCATAAAGAAACAGAATTGTAATTTAGTGGTAGAGCCGGGAAAGAAAAATGCCATTACTTTGACTTTATAAAACTTATTTTTGCCCTTTTTTGTTCATACATGTGATATGAGTAATGTAGTTTAAGTCCCTGCAAAAATAGTTTGACTATTAAAAACTCATTATTGTAAACTAGTATAATTCTAAACCATACAGAAATGTTTCCCTATATTTGTGGGAGTGTAAAGTATGAATATAGCTTTTGAAATTCATCAGTTTTCTTGTTTATTTCTGTTTTTGTTGTTTAGGAAGAAAGTAGCGTGTATGGGAAGCAGCAACAGAGCTGTCGGAAATATGAAAGAATCAGATGATTATCTGCTTTACTCAAATGAATAAATCTCTTGAGTATTTGAAAACCCACACCATCAAAAGTCAGTGATTACATGGATGGAGCTGGAACATGTTCTCCTTAGCAAAGTATCTCTAGAATGGAATAAAAAGTATCCAATGTATACACCCCTAATATGAGACAAATTCTTTATCGTTCAAGTGAAGGCTACAACCCATTTATTGCACAGGAAGATGGGGAAAGGGGAGAGGGAGGGA
>CAUYON010133056.1:0-10178 GCA_963573935.1 Arctocebus calabarensis
CAGCCTCCCGAGTAGCTGGGACTACAGGCGCCTGCCACAGCGCCCGGCTATTTTTTTGTTTTGCAGTTCGGCCGAGGCCGGGCTTGAACCCGCCACCTTCGGTATATGGGGCCGGCGCCCTACTCGCTGAGCCACAGGAGCTGCCCCCATGGCCCTTTAATACAGTTTCCATGGGTCACATCCCACAGGTTGAGAACCACTGATTTAAATTAAAAATTTGTTTATTATGGGAGAATAAAAAGAAAAGTAGACCTTAGTTTCATATTCTGAGATATCTTCTGGGTCCTTACAGAGTTTTGGAATCTGATGTTGTTGCTTTTTTAATAAAAATTTATGAGGCAATTGAATTACATACATAGGTCATAATTGCCAACACAGGGCATTTAGGGTATCCATTATCTAAATAAGGTATATTGTATGCATTAGGTAATTTCTCATCAAACACCCCTCTTACCCTATCACCCTTTTACTTCTTCAGTGTCTGTAATGCCACTTCCTACATCTATCTGTATATGTTATTTGTAACTTACTTATGAGTAAGAGCATGAAATTTTTTTTTTCTGTGTCTGACTTTCTTCACTTAAGATAATGACTTTCAATTCCGTTCCTATTACTGCAAAGGACATGATTTTATTACTTTTCATAGCTGGAAAGTATTGTATTCTGCATACAATAGGAGGTCCATAGTTGACAACAACTCTGCTTTGACTACCTTCTTAAGTTAAACTAATTTTCATAGACTCGACACACACTATATGTACATCAGAATAGTAGGCCTAAAAAAATTAAAACATAAAAACCACAATGAGATATTGCCTTACACCAGTTAGAACGAATTATTAAAAAAACAAAAAGATTGGAGACTTTACAAGTTTTATGTTGAGCACTTCTGCACATTGATCAGTTTGTTACACTTCCTTAGGTGGTAGACTTGCAAACGTTTTACTATATACTAGATTTTTCTTCATTCATTCATTGATAGACTCATAGGTGGCTTGAATGTCTATGCACCTGTGAATAGTGCTGTGATAAACATGCAAATTCAACTTTTTTATATTGGTTTATTTTCCTTTAGGTAGATACCAGATAGTGGGATTGCTAGATCACTTGGTAGTTCTATTTTTACTTTCTGAGAAATCTTTATGCTGTTATCTATAGAGGTTCACTAATTTACATTCCCAGCAACAGTGTGTAAAAATTCCTTGCCAGTTACTTTTTGCCTTTTCATTTTTTTCTCTTTTTTATTTCTAGTTAATATGATGGTACAAATTGTTTTCATCGTAATCCAAAGGCAAAGTTCCAGTTGTAAAAGAATTCCTTACCCAAGAGGAATGCTATAGATCCTCACATTGTGCCCATTAGATGAAATTCTGCCAAATGCCCTCTTTCCTTCTGCCCATTGTCCTTCCTCCTCCCTTCCCTCTTTTCCCCCTTACCCCATACTAGACTATATTTGTGTTTTATTGTTCATATGAGCATGACATTATTTATATATTGGTTTAATATAAGTATTGAGTACATTGGATATTTATTTCTCCATTCTTATGATACTATAGTAAGAAGAATATGTTTCAACTCCATCCAGGTAAACATAAAAAATGTAACATCTCCATTTTTCTGTCTTCTTAATAAGTCATTCTAACTGGTGTAAGACAATATCTCTTTGTGGTTTTAATTTTTTAATTTAATTTTAATTAAAATTATAACTGTATACATTTATGGGGTACAATGTGATGATTTAATATACAATGTGGAATGCTTACATAAAACTGATTAACATATACATCAACTCACTTACTTATTTTTTGTGGTCACACATTTAAAATTTACTCTTACTTATTTTGAAATATACCCATACATTGTGCACATTAGGTTACAATTCTCTGATAATTAATGAGGTCAATATTTTTTTCAAATATAAAATATCTCCATGGGCATTTTTTTAAGGTCTATTCATGTGCTTTTCCCACTTTTTAATTAGTTTTTTTGGGATATATTTGTTTGACTTCCTTCTAAATTATGAACATTAGTTCCCTGTTGGATGAATAATTTAGAAATAACTTTTAATTTTGAAGATTGTTTTACTCTGATGACTATTTATTTTGCTGGGGAAAAACTTTTCAGTTTAATTCTCATTTTCTATTTTTTCTTTTTTCCTGTGCTTTTGAGGTCTTCATCACAAATTATTTGCCAAAACCAATGTAAAGGACAGCTTTCTCTAGGTTTTCTCTTAGTACTTTTACAGTTTATAAAATGTAGGTTTTATGTTTAAGTGTTAATCCGTCTTGAGTTCCTGTTTGTATATAGTTAGAAATAGGTGTTTGGTTTCATTCTTCTACATATAGCAATTCTGTTTTCCCAGTACCTTTTCTTAAAAAGAATTTTTCTTTCCTGATTTATGTTCTTGTGGACTTTGCAAAAGATAACTTGGCCTTAAGTATGTGGCATTATTACTGGTTTCTGTGCTTGACTCCATTGATTTCTGTGCCAATTTTTATACTAGTACCATTCTATTCTGCTTACTATAGTCTTTTAATATAATTTAAAGTCAAGTAGTGTGATGCATCCAGATTTATTCTTTTTGCTTGGGTTTTGCTTTAGCTATCTGGGCTCTTTTTTTATTCCATATATATGCTAGAATTGTTTTTCCAGTTCTGTGAAAAATGAGTGTCAGTTTTATGATAGAGATTTCATGGAATCTGTGGATTTCTTTGGGCAGTATGATGATTTTAACCATATTGATTTTTCTTAGCCTGGGTTCAGTGGCTTATGCCTTTAATCTTTGCACTCTGAGAGACTGAAGTGAGTGGAATACCTGAGCTCAGGATTTCAGGTTCAGCCTGAGCAAGTGCAAGACTCCATCCTTACTAAAAAATAAAAAAAAAGTAGCCAGGTGTTGTGGTGGATACCTGTAGTCCCAGCTACTTGGGAAGCTGAGGCAAAAAATCACTTGAACCCAAGAGTTTGAAGTTGTGAGCTATGGCACCACGGCACTCAACCTAGGAAGACAGAGTGACACCCTTTCTCAAAAAAAAAAAAAAAAAGAAAAAAATATATATATACTCACAAACTTCTTATCCATGAACATAGTGTATTTTTCCATGTGTTTATGTCATTTACAATTTTTATCAGCAGTATTTTATAGTTTATCTTGGAGAGGTGGTTCACCCCTATGCTTAAATTTATCCCTAGGTTTTGGGGTTTTTTTGTAACTATTGCACAAGGGATTGCTGTCTTGATTTCATTTTTAGTTAGATTATTTTTGATGTTTAGAGACACTATTTATTTGTATATATTTATTTTGTACCCTGAAACTTTACTAAATTTATTTATGATATCAACTCACAATTACAAAGATGTGGAATAAATGCAAGTGCCCATAATTACATGAGAGGATTAACAAGATGTGGTATATGCATACCATGAAATACTATACAGCCATTAAAATATGAATTAGAGGCGGGGAATGATGGCGGTCAGACAGTCACATAGCTCATCTCTTGCAGGACATCAGGTGAGAGGGAGGGAGCTCTGGATCTTTCCCTGTGTGAATTATTGGTGTGGATGGACAGCTGGAGATGCGCAGAAAATTGGTGGATTGCTGTATTTGAGGTGTAGTTCAAAACCGTGGACTCTGCTACAGACTTTTCCCCTGCCTGGCAGAGAAGCAGCAGCCAGCCCCTCCCACAGGGAGGACAGCAGTTTGCAACTCGCAAAACCTAATTGATGAAAATTTTGTTGAAGCATGGATTCCAGAGTTTGGGGACCAGAAAGGGGTGCTGCTTGGAGCCATAGAAGACTATGCAGACAAATGGAGAACTGAAGGGAGGGTATCCTGCCAGGAAACAGACATTTTGAATTGTCCAAAATGGTGAACACCTTTTCCCCAGACCATTGGGACTAATTGATCTGACAGTGCCATCCCTGGCAGGGAATCCTGATGAGGTCTGACAGTGCAGGGTGTGCAGGGAACTAGGGTGTGGAGGAGACACCCTGAGCTGTGGAAATTGGTGTAGAGGGTCCCATGCACTTCAGCTGTGGAAAAAGCGGCAGTCCGGAGTAGCAGCAGCAGTCACGGTGGCACCCAGAGCCACCACAGTCCCAGCGGCGAGCCCCTCCCCCACAGCTGCCACAGTTGTGGCAGCAAGCCCATCTCCCACAGCCAATTGCAGTTGCCAGTTAGCGAGAGAATGTGAGAGCAGAGTGGAGAGATTTGTAAAACGTAGACTCCTACACCAAGTTTGGAGGTTGGATGGGAGTGCCGTCTGGAGCAGAAAACCCGAAGTAGGGCACCTTTTAGAAAGCAAACTGTTGGAGAAACTCCAAAAATGGCAATCGGCCAGATAGAGTGGTTACCATAATAACAAAGTAAATGGTGAATCATGTATAAGCCTGAGAACCACTTACAGCGCCATCTGGTGTCTGCAAAGTATATTGCATTATAAATTTATTCCACTGAAGTTGACATCTAACACGTACATATAGATGTCTATTTCTATATATATAAAAGAATAATATTTTTGAGGTTGATTTTTTTTTACCCTTTTCTCAGAGGAGCCATTGATAATTAATTTTTTACTTCACTTTTTTTCCTTAGGTTATTTTTATTTTCTTCTATTTCCAATTGTATTTTTTCCTTTCCTTTCTTCTGTTTTGTAACTCTTTTATGAACACTACATTCTTTTTGCTCTCTCCCATTCCTCTTCTTCCCTTCTTATGGCTTCTGAGAGTGCTTACATCAGATTTTTCAGAGGCTTTTTTTTCTCTTTTCCCAAGTATTTTCCAAGTATCATTATTTTTATTGTAGATTTTGTTGTTGCTGTTGTTGTTTGTTTTTTTGTTTGTTTGTTATGTTTTGTCTGTATGTCTATGTATTCCTGACTGTGGGTGCATCTGTGGGCTTTTGTGTGTCTGGTAGCCTTTTTACTTGTTTATTAGTTCATTTGGTCTCAATGTGATCGGTGTTGTAAATATTTTCCTTGTCACCCAGATCCTTCAATCTACCCCCTCCCCTGGACTGGAAGTCTAGAAGTAAAACTCATCCCGAATCTAGATTGTCTGCATTTCCTACCTAGGACTGGGCATTGCATAGATGATGGCTGTACTGCTTTGCTGTTCCTGTGAATCCAGTAACTGTAGAAGAAGACACAGAGGAAAAGGGGACTGTCCTGGCCCAAAGATAAAGAGTATCTCAGCAGCAGACAGAGGCTAGGGTTCTCAAACTGTGGGTGGAGACTTGGAAGCTGCTGAAGTGCTCGAACCTAAGAGGAGGCACCTTCCACCCAACTTCAGCATTAGTAGAGTGATCCTGCTGTGGTCTAACATTGGACAGTCATCTCTCCATCTCTGTGGCCTTCCAGAGGGAGACAGACCTTGCCCTATAGAGATTCCAGTACTGCAGAACAGAAGCAGCAAAGGTGCAGTGGCCGAAGGAGAAATTCTTTTGCTGTCTGGATATCCTCAGGTTTGGACAGAGCTCAGGTGGAACATTCTTTGGCTGCCATTGAGCACCTGAGGTGGACAGACCCCAGCCTCGCTTGCTGGATAGTGTTAGACTGGTAACCACGAGGAGGAGGCAAAGACCTCATTTTGACTCTGGCAGGTGCATTTGCCTATTTGCTTTTTGGACTGGGTTAACAAAGTCTGCCAGAGAGACTGCCAGATACTGGGGTGACCAAAATCCAGTGGTGAAGGATGACCAAGGTGAGGTAAGAGGCACCAATCCCCTGGCTCTAAACCTCCTACTGGACGGGCATTTATGACTCCTCGGAGCTCCAAAGGCACTCAAATCACACTTGAGCTGCCAATAGACCCTAACATCTAGTTGCTGGAACCCTCCTTAACTTTCCAGCTAGAGAGTGGGGTCTGTCGGGGACAATTGGTCTGGAACTCCTGAACTGCACAAATTATCCCAAGGACCCTCCGAGGTGGGTCCCAGGTTTCTCTGTAGTGGGAAGGTTTGATTGTCCTCTTCCAGATACTACTGGTGGGGGAAGGAATGTCCTAGGTACTTGCATTTCACTGAACCTGAGACTGCACTCCAGGGTTACTGAATCACTAGGATTTGACAGAAATCAGCTGGAAACAAGACAGAGCCACCTACCCCCACTAAACCAAGTAGGCCTCTACATTCACAGACTGTAGTACTGTACAGGTACTTTGCAAAATTGTAGAGGAAAAGCTGCAGTCACCAGTCCCAGTTCCTAGGTTGAGGGCCGGTCAACCAAAACCATAGAAGTTTCCAGTCCAATCTCACTGACCTGCTCATCTAGCTAAAAACTGAAAAACAATCATGGGGCAGAATCAGCAGAAAAACTCTGACAACATGAATAAACAGAACAGTGAAACTCCCCCAAAGAATAACAAACCATACAATCCAGAGGATCCCATTGACAAACAGATAGTGGAGATGTCTGAAATCAAATTTACAATCTGGATTGCAAACAAGATCAACAAAATGGAAACAAAGATGGAGGTAGAAATAGCAGGATTTATTCAGAAAATATCTCAATAATTCAACCAATTCAAAGACAAAATGACCAAAGATTTTGGCACATTGAGACAAGAAATTGCAACCCTCAAAGATCTGAGAAGTACAGTAGAAGCCCTCAGTAACAGAATACAGCCAGCAGAAGAAAGGATTTCTGACATTGAAAACAGAGACTTTGAATGGTCCCAATCACTCAAAGAGGTAGAGAAATGGAAGGTAAAAACGGATCATTCTCTCGGAGAGCTCTGTGATAACTTGAAGAAAACCAATATCCATCTTATAGGGATACCTGAAAGTGATGAACTTGTTTCACAAGACACAGAGTCCCTTCTTCTTGAGATTATGAAAGAGAATTTTCCAGACATACCTAGAGACTCAGATAGCAGACAGTTTCAGAATCCCAGCACAACACAACCTGAATAAGACATCCCCCAGACACATCATAGTTAACTTCACTAAAGTTAACATGAAGGAGAAGATTCTAAAAGCAGTCAGATGCAAGAAATCCATTACTTACAAGGGGAAGAATATTAGAATAACTGCAGATCTCTCTGCTCAAACCTTTCAAGCTAGAAGGGAATGGGCAACGACCTTTAACCTCCTAAAAGAAAATAACTTCCAACCCAGGATACTTTATCCAGCCAAACTGAGTTTCATTTATGATGGAGAAATTAAATACTTTAACGACATCCATATGTTGAAGAAATTTGCCATAACTAAACTAGCTCTCCAGGATATTCACAGACCTATCCTCCATAATGACCAGCGCAAACCTCTACCATAAAGTAAACTCAAGTAGAAACTTTCGACCACATAATAAACTCTACAATGGCAAAAGGACCCAAAATACCCACTCCACAACTGAGTAGCTTATCATTATTTTCAATTAACATGAATGGTTTAAATTGTGCTCTAAAGAGAAACAGGTTGGCTGACTGGATACAAACACGTAAACCAGATATCTTCTGCATACAAGAATCTCATCTGACTTTAAAGGATAAATATAGATTCAAGGTGAAGGAATGGTTATCTATATTCCATGCAAATGGAAAACTGAAAAAAGCAGGTGTTGCAATCTTCTTCATGGACACAATAGGCTTTAAACCAACCAAAGTGAGTAAAGATAAGGATGGATATTTTATATTTGTTAAAGGTAATACTCAAAATGAGGAGCTTTCAATTATTAATATTTATGCACCCAACCAGAATGCGCCTCAATTTATAAGAGAAACTCTGACGGATATGAGCAACTTGATCTCCTCCAGCACCATAGTAGTCGGAGACTTTAACATTCCTCTAACAGTGTTGTACAGATCATCCAAAGAGAAGCTAGGCAAAGAAATTATAGATTTAAACTTAACCATCCAACATTTGGACTTAACAGACATCTACAGAACATTTCATCCCAACAAAATTGAATACACATTCTTCTCATCAACCCATGGATCATACTCCAAAATCGATCACATCTTAGGTCACAAGTCTAACCTCAGCAAATCAAAAAAAATAGAAATTATCCCTTGCATCTTCTCATACCATCATGGAATAAAAGTTGAACTCAATAACAACAAGAATCTACATACTCAAACAAAAACATGGAAGCTTAACAACCTCATGCTGAAGTATACATGGGTCATTGAGGAAATAAAGCAGGAAATATCCAAATTTTTGGAACAAAATGACAATGAAGACACAAATTATCAGAACCTATGGAATACAGCAAAGGCAGTCCTTAGAGGGAAAATTATAGCACTACAAACATTCCTCAAGAAAACAGAAAGAGAGTAAATTAACAACTTAATGGAACATCTTAAACAACTGGAAAGGGAAGAACATTCCCATCCGAAGCCCAACGAAAGAAAAGAGATAACAAAAATTAGAGCAGAATTAAATGAAATTGAATATAAAAGAATTATACAAAAGATCAATGAATCTAAAAGTTGTTTTTTTGAAAAGGTCAATAAAATAGATAAACCTTTAGCTAACCTAACCAGGGAAAAAAAAGAGTAAAATCTATATTTTCTTCAATCAGAAATGATAAAGACAAAATAACAACAGACTCCTCAGAAATTCAAAAAATCCTCAACTAATATTACAAGAAACTTTACTGTCAGAAATATGATAATCTGAAGGAAATTGACCAATACTGGGAAGCACGTCACCTTCCAAGACTTAGCTAGAATGAAGTGAAAAAGTTGAACAGGCCAATATCAAGTTCTGAAATAGCATCAAATATACAAAATCTCCCTAAAAAGAAAAGCCCTGGACCAGATGGCTTCACGTCAAAATTCTACCAAACCTTTAAAGAAGAACTAGTTCCTATATTACTCAACCTTTTACAAAATATAGAAAAAGAAGGAATACTACCCAACACATTCTATGAAGCAAACATCACCTTGATCCCCAAACCAGGAAAAGACCCAACATGAAAAGAAAATTATAGACCAATATCACTAATGAATATTGATACAAAAATATTTAATAAGAGCCTAGCAAACAGAATCCAGCAATACATCAAACAAATAATACATCATGACCAAGTAGGCTTTATCCCAGGATCTCAAGGCTGGTTCAATATATGTAAATCTATAAATGTAATCCAGCACATAAAGAAATTAAAAAATAAAGACCACGTTATTCTCTCAACTGATGCAGAAAAAGCTTTTCACAATATTCATCATCGCTTCATGATCAGAACACTAAAGAAAACGGGTATAGAGGGGACATTTCTTAAACTGATTGAGGCCATCTACAGGAAACACACAGCCAATATTGTATTGAATGGAGTTAAATTGAAACCATTTCCACTTAGATCAGGAACCAGGCAACAATGTCCTTTGTCTCCATTGCTCTTTAACATTGTAATGGAAGTTTTAGCCATTGCAATTAGGGAAGAAAAGGCAATCAAGGGTATCCACATAGGGTCAGAAGAGATTAAACTTTCACTCTTTGCAGATGATATGATTGCATATCTGGAAAACACCAGGGTTTCTACTATAAAACTCTTAGAATGGATCAAGGAATACAGCAAGTTATCAGGCTACAAAATCAACACTCATTATTCAGTAGCCTTTATATACACTAACATCAACCAAGCTGAAAAAATAGTCAAAGATTCCATTCCTTTCACAGTAGTTTCAAAGAAGATGAAATATTTGGGAGTTTACCTAACAAAGGAAGTGAAAGATCTCTATAAAGAGAACTATGAAACTCTAAGAAAAGAAATTGCTGAACATGTCACCAAATGGAAAAACATACCATGCTCATGGTTGGGAAGAATCAATATTATTAAAATGTCCATACTCCCCAAAGCAATATACAATTTTAACACAATTTCTTTTAAAGCTCCATTGTCATATTTTAAAGCCTTGAAAAATAATACTTCCTTTTACATGGAATCAGATAAAAACTCGTATAGCCAAGACATTACTTAGAAATAAATACAAAGCAGGAGGGATCATGCTACCAGACCCGAGACTGTACTATAAGTCGATAGTGATCAAAACAGTATGGTACTGTGACAAAAACAGAGAGGTAGATGTTTGGAACAGAATAGAGAACCAAAAGATGAACCCAACTACTTACCTCTATTAGATCTTTGACAAGCCAATTAATAACATTCAGGGGGGAAAGACTCCCTATTTAACAAATGGTGCTGGGAAACCTGGCTGGAGACCTGTAGAAGACT
>CAUYON010133058.1:0-33162 GCA_963573935.1 Arctocebus calabarensis
ATGTTTTCACATAGTAAATGAGAAAGTCTCATGAATGTTATGTCAATCAGGTTGATGAAAATATCTCAGATTGTATGTGAAACCTGCACACTGTACCCCATGATTGAATTATTGTACACAGCTATGATTCAATTAAAAAAAAAAAAAAAGAATATACATTGACGTTGAAAACTTGACTATTCCCTTAGTCATCTAGAAACATTATATCACTGTCTTAACCTGTGTTACTCTAAAGGGATACCTGAGACTGGATAATTTATGAAGATAAAAAGCCTTATTTGGCTCACCATTCTGCTGGCAATGGGCACCTAGTGAAAGCCTCAGGCTGCTTCCCCTTGTGGTGGAGGTGAAGGGAGGCTGGCACGGGCAGAGATCACATAGCGACAGAGGAAAGAACACAGAGAGGGCGAGATGCCAGGCTCTTTTTAACAACCAGCTCTTGCTAACCACCAGAGTAAGAACTCACTCACTCCAAAGAAGGACATTATTCATAAGAGATCTGCCCCCATGACACAAACAGCTGCCATTAGGCTAGAACCAACACCAGGAAAGAATGACATTTACACATGAAATTTGGAGGGAACAAATATGCAAACTGTAATAATCACTATGCTACAGAAAATCTCTGAGCCCTCATTATCTTTATATTATACACATATCTTTACAGTTTGTTTTTTTTTACTGCACTCGGTATTATTTTCAAAAATAATTCTTACACTCTTTGGCATTTCAACATGAATATAGGTCATTTATTCTGCCTTTTGTACAAGTAAATATGTGTGTCCATGTGTTAATAAATGTCTTTTGTGCCAGATGATATATCACAAGCTAATGCAGACAATTCAGTAATAAATGAGATAAAACCATTGTCTGACTTTCTACAAGAAACATATAATAATATTGTATGGAAAACACAATTTTTATATATTTTGAACTGAAAAATACATCAGAAAACAGTGAGACACTTTCAAGAGATACTTTCACCCTCTGAAGTCAGAATAGAGTCATGACTAAAAAAACAAAATAAGGACCTCCGTTTGGGGCAATGATCTGTGTGCGAACATAGGAATGAAAGTAAGAGAAAGGAACTGAATTTGAGAAAATATTATAAAATAACAAAGAATAGAATCTGTGTAGATTACCAGCAGGGGTGTCTAACTTTTTTTCTTCTCTGCTGAAAATTGAAAGAAGAGTTACCTTGGACCACACATCACATACACAAACACTGACAAACGCCGATGAACAACAACAACAAGAGACGGTGCAGACTGTCCCGGATAGCCAACACCGCAGAGAAGCAAAATGGTCCTCACAGAATCCACGCAGCCCGTGGGCCACAGGTTGGAAGCCCCTGGCACAGAGATGAGAATCAAAGAGAAGGGAAACAGAAGTAATGAGTTTAAGAGAAAAATATTAGGAAGATGCTACTCCCTAGTTAAAGAGATAAAATTAAATTGAAACATTTTCAAAAGCCATTTCAGGAGCAAAGGAAGTTGAAAGAAAGGATTAAGACACAAGCTGGTGCCAGGTTCCCAATTCAAGGGTAAAGAGCACATTTTAGCATGGAGCTAGAAGGGTTTGATTCTAATTTCAGAACTTACTAGCTATGTGGCCTAAGGCCAATTATGTAAACTTTCTGAGAAATAACCTGAACTTCTTTGTAAACTTTAAAGCTTTTCTCTAATATGAGGGTTCATAACTCATAAATATTTTCCTTTCTTTTTTTTTTTTTTTTATGAAACAGAGTCTCAGTCTGTTGCCCTAGGGTAGAGTGGCCAAGACATCATAAGTCACGGCAAACTCCAGGGCTTAAGCCATCGTCTTGCCTCAGCTTTCCAGGTAGCTAGCTGGCACTACATACAGGCACCTGTCACAAAGCCCAGCTGGTTTTTCGGTTTTTAGCAAAGACTGGGGTTGCGGGGGAGGTCCTTCTCTAGTTCAGGCTGGTCTCAAACTCTTAAACTCAACAATTCCACCCATATTGGCCTTCCAGAGTAGTAAAATTACAAGTGTAAGCCACCATTCCGGCCTAAGTAAAATTATTTTTAAATGAGACATAGCACCAGAAGTTAAGAGTTTTTTCAATGTTTTTATTTGTTATCTAAGAACCACTGATTCCACTGACATTAATTGAACATATACTATACATCTGAGACTATGATAAGGTTCTGAACACATAATGGTAAGCAAAAAGGTGCTGAGCTCTTGAGAATCTTTTAGTCCTCCAGGAAAAGAGAACACGTAAGGAACTATCTATAACTATGCATGACAAAAAGTAAAATCTTTGAGTGATACAAAATATGCAGGCTAGTTGCAGGAAGAAGTCTGCAAATGAATCTGACTTTTGATCCCCCCCTTAAATGGACTTTGTTATCAAGGAAGTTCATAAAAAAATTGAAATAACTCAGGTATATAAATAAGAAGTATTAACAGTGTGAAAATAACATTTTTCAATTTAGATATGGAATTGAAATGGAGAACAGTGACATTTCTAAATATAGACTATAGGTTTGGATTTTTAAAAAATCTTGTCCCAAAGCCTGTTCAGAACTTCACAAAAAAATAAGGCATATACAGAAATGGCTGGTTATATAGTTAACCACTTGGGCTTAAGAGAAATCAGTCATTGACAGGAGAGAAAGTACGTAAGAGGAGACTTAAAGTCTCAGATGGAAAAAATGGCATTAAAAGATAAAAATAAAAATACTTTGCTTTTCAACATTAGTTCCATCAAATCCAAGATACTTTGGTAAATGCCTAGTCATTCAGTCCATCCCTAAAGAACTGGGGTTCTGAGAATTATATCATGTTAATGCAGGCCTTTTTCTTTACAGTCTTTATTAACTACAGAAAAATTGATGCCCTTCAAAGCTATTTTAAGATTAGAAAACAAAAGGAGTCAGAGGAGCCAGATCAGTACTGTAAGGAAGATGCATCAGAATTTCTCCTTTAAAGCTTTGCAAAATTGTCCTTGTTTTGAGTGGACTGAGCAGGAACACTGTCATGGTGGAGAAGAAATCTCTGGTGAATCTTTCCCAGGTGTTTTTGTGTGTGTGTGTGTGGTTTTTGACCAGGGCTATGTTTGAACCTGTCACCTCTGGCATACGGGGTTGGTGCTCTACCCCTTTGAGCCACAGGCACCACCCTCCCAGGTGTTTTTCTGCTAAAGCTTTGGCTAACTTGCTCAAAATACTCTCATAATAAGCACATGTTGTCATTCTTTGGCCCTAAAGAAAGTCAACTAGTAAAATGCCTTGAGAATCCAAACTGTTCATCTGACCTTTGCTCTTGACTACCCAACTCTACCTTTCACTGGACTGCTTCTGCCTCTTGGTAGCCACTTCTTTGTTCTTTTTTTTTAGGATACAGTAAAGCCTTGTTTTATCTCCTGTTATAATTTTTTGAAGAAATGCCTAAATCTTGTTGTCATTTGCATAAAATTACACTTGAAAGCTCTGCACTTGATTTGGAAGCAATGGTTTTAGAATCCATTGAATGGAAACTTTATCAAAATGCTAAACTTAAATTTTTCAGTCAGAATGGCATAAGCTGAATCAATTGAGATGTCTGTGTTGTTAGCTAGTATTTCTGCTGTTAACCTTTAGGCATCTTCAATTAGGGCTGAACAAGATGAATTTTTCCCTCACAATCGGATATGGATGGTCTTCCGTTGCAGGTTTCATCTTCAATATCATCTTGATCCTTATTAACGTAAGTTAATTATTTGTAAACTCCTTATTTCTCTGGAACATTGTCCCTATAAGCTCTTCATAAAGCATCAGTGCTGACATCATTCTTCCACCCGAGATTTGCCATAAGTTTCATGTCGGTTCTTCCTTCAATTTTAACAGAATTCATATTTGGGGCTCTTTTCAAGTTGATGTCTTAGCCTTCTTACTGCCTCAAACTAGATCCTGTTTCGATATTTTATAATAAGTTAGTGTGAGGTTATTTGGGGGGGCAATAATTTTTTAAATCCACACATAGTTTTTTCATAACATGCATTTTCCATGAACTTTTTTTAGACCCCTCATATTTTGAAATTTTAAAAACACATTTTTATGGACAAAATCATAATGTTTTTGATATGAGACAGACACTGAAAAACAGAAAATATTATTTAAATATGAGAAATATAAAATGCCATTATGCCAGTAATGAAATGATTGAGAGTGAAATTAAATTAACAAAGGGAATGAAATCATCATTGTTCTTCTATCCCCTAAAAGCAGCTACCTTACATTAAGATGGAAATAGATGAGAGCTGAGTAGGCCAAGCTCAGACATAGTTGCAAATGGTATTATGTAGATCTTAATAAAAGAGACCCCAAATACCTCAAGTGTCCTGTCAGAGCCGGGACAATGTACCTGCCAGGACACAGGCTGCTCTGTGCTGTGCACACTCGCTCTGGGTATCGCCCCCATAGGTGCCAGGGAGTCCCTTGTCTCAGGTCAAAGGCACTGGAAAGCCTCAGAGGTGTAGCAGTCAGCCTTAGTAGGAGGAGCCCTGACTAACTTCTGCTGTGGCTATTTATAGAAGTGATTTCTGGCTATTTAGCCCACAGGTGTGGAGACTGCCAAGCAATAATGTATGTGCTTTTTAAGGAGAGACCAACCCCTTCCCCATTCCCTTATTATCAAGGTGTTTCTTTTCAAGTGTCTCCTACAATATCCAAATTAAGTGGAATTTGAATTAATGACTAAAGTTAAAACAATGGGAGTTGTTGCTATGCATTTTGCAAGAAATAGTTGCCATTGTAACAAATAGAATTGAAAGAAGCAATAAAAGAAGTAAATGTGTATTGGTTTTGAAGTTACCCCTACTAGAATACTATGGCTTTAATCCCCCGGCTTCAATTTCCCATCTGAGAATGTTGGAGGAACCCACAGCCTCAAAGCCACATATGGTCCTCTAGATCCTTGAGTGTGCCACTTGACTGAATCCAAACCTCACAGAATAAATCCCTTTATTAAGAATTTGTTTTATAAAATTTGGATTCAATCAAAAGGCCACACTCAAGGATCCAGAAGGCCACATGTGGCCCCAAAGCTGTAGGTTCCTTACCCATATTGTCTAATATTGTCTAATTTTTGGTCAGATTCTCCCAGATACTGATTCTAAGCCCCAGATTTGAGAGCAGGTGTGCCCTATGATTGCACCAATGTACACAATTATGATTCAATAAAATTAAAAAAAATAAAATAGTAAAAAAAAAAAAAAAAAGAAAGAGCTTCCCAGATAATCCACAAGAAAATGAGAGGAAAGATAGGGAAGAGAGGAATTCAAACAGCATGTAATTTTAAATTGTGGTGAACTTCTAACCTCAGCCTGTCGCCAGTCAGGGCTCTGGAATATGAGTTGCATCTTAGAGTTCATTTTGTTTCACAGTAAGGGAGCTGGCTTTCATGTCCCATACCAGTCCAGTAAGTGGTCATGGGCTAACCTGGGACAAATATAGACTCACAAACATTCTCTCTTTTCCATAATCTCACTCTCTTTTTATGGGTCTGGGCAGGCCAGAGAACCCTCTGAAGATCACAGCTGCAAAGTAATTGAGTTAAGCACAGAGCACTCAAGGATGGGCCCAAAGATGTATAAAGTAGATTAGAGGCGATATTAGCAGGACAGTAGCAGTGTCCACTATAGGCAGACACATAGAACAAGCCAGGCCAATAGCATATTCCTTGACCTGGGCATAAATGCTTTCATAATAGCATAGAGCCCAAAGCTATCTAGTTGGAGAATTGATAAGCACCCAGAGAAGTTAAGTGTAAGTCTAAGTCTAAAGCTTCTGGAAGGCATCTCCTACCATAAGGAGAACACCTGCCTAAGACTGGAATAAAGTCAGAGGGAAGCAGTGAGAAGAGATAATGAGCACAAGGCTGTCGGTGACATTATTTGAACAACTCTATAACCTGGCTTGATGCCTAACGCAGAGTTTCTGTAGCAAGTCTGTTAATAAATTCCTTGCTTATGCTTGGGCTAGTTTAAGCTGAGTTTCTCCCATTCCAATAAAAACTACCTCCTCTTTGAACTATCAAGAGGGTAACCATGTACATTCAGTCTCTGAATAATTTACTGAAAAACAAGATCCTTATACACACATTCTAGGAAATGTGTTAGTCTTACGTGAGGACTTCTATGTGTAGATGCCTGTGGAGAGGCAGGCTTTGTGAAAGAAAAGGAGGGAAACTGGAGTGACTTGGAAGGCAGACCGTGCACCTTCACAGGCACAACAGCTAGCGACAGTCACTATGAACTATCTTGCAATTTAGTGTTTTTGTTTTACATAAAAAAAGGTTGGAGGAGAAAAAGAAATGGTGGCAAAGCTTTTAGTCCATCCTCCATACTGAAAAGCAGATGGTCAGGAAGAGTTTTAGAGAAGACGCGGTGAAACTCACCACCAACTTAGGGAAAATGTTAACCAAGCACCCAGAAGAACAAAGGAGAAAAAGCAAAACAAAGAAATAGATGGTGAGAAATTGGAACCTCAAGATCAGGAGAGTTTAAAAGACCAAAGTGTACATAAAATATAGAAATCATCTCTGGTGTATTTTTATTGAATCATTCATTTAATAAAAATTTCTTAGAGCAATTAACTATGTCTCAGGTCTTATGTTAGACAAAAAGAATGCATAAAATGCTCCTGCCTTATAAAGGAAATTGTCTTTCTCCTTCCTTCTCCTCTGTTGCTGCTTCTTAATTTTAAACAAATAAGCAAAAAAAAAAAAAAAAAAGGAATGTTTAAAAGGCCAATAGTTCAAAAGGAAATAACATAAATGTGGGTCATATTTTTGTTTAATGAATATTTTTCAAAGTGTCTACCTGATAGATTTTTAATTTACTTACAACACGTGCAAAAAAACACGTTAATTAGCTTGATTGTGGTCACAGTACAAGCATATATCAAATCACCATGTTCTACAATTTAAATATATATTTTATTTTTCAATTATACCTCAGTAAAGCAGGAAAAATAGATGTAAAGTTTAATTTGTGTTTCTCTGCCATTTGAAATAAAATCAGTCACTAAAAATGAATAAAGTATCTATTCTGTGAACCACACTGGGTTAAGAACTATTCATAAGAAATATATTTTTCTATTTGGTTCTATTTTATAGTTTCTATTTCTCATCTGAGATGTTATAACTTTCACACACTATGAACATATTTTCTTTACATTTATTGAGCACAGTCATAAAACTTGCTCTAAAATACTTATCTAGTTTTCACATTTTGGTCATGTTGGAGTCAGTTTTCATTGACTATGTCTTTGAAATAAATCACCATTTCCAAGTTCTTAAATGTGAAGTAATTTTGTATTGTGTCCTGAACATCATTTGTTGTGGAATTTAAGATCTATCATATTCTTCCAAAAAGTGTTTATGTGTTTACTTAAAAAGGCTATTAATTTATTTGGACTCATTCTATGAACTCTGCCTTTTAAATAATGGTTCAAATCTCAGTTCAGTTCTTTTTTCCTTAGCTTTATAGAGTTTGGAGTTAGGCCCATTTACACATGGTTGAAGGATCAGCCAGACATTTGGGCAACATTTTTATTTAGAATTTAAGGCTTCCTGTTTCTGGTTTTCTCTTTTCTGGAATTCCTTTTCTATTTTCTAACATCTATGGTTGTCCCAGACTATTCTTTCTGGTTCTTCAGGACAGAAAAATCACAAATTTTTTTTTTAATTGAGTTCAACCTTTTTTTTTTTTTTTTTAAGAGACCAAGTCTCACTTTGTCACTCTCAATAGAGTGTTGTGGCATCACAGCTCACAGCAACTCCAGCTTTGGGGCTTAGACGATTTCTTGCCTCGGCCTCCCAAGTAGCTGGGACTATAGGAACCCGCCACAATGCTTGGCTATTTTGTCGTTGTTGTTACAAGTTGGCCAGGGCCAGGTTCGAACCTGCCACCCTCCGTACATGGGGCCGGTGCCCTACTCACTGAGCCACAGGCGTCGCCCAAGTTCAACCTCCTGATTTGTTCCCCAAATCACTGACTATAGCTTAATCTCAGGCAAAAATCTATAAAATTAAAATTAGTGTTTTTCTTTTCTTCTATATAACTTTCCTACAAAATCTGCTTCCTTTTGGTCATTTAACTTTCCATTGTCTTCAGGAATTTCTTTCCAATTGTATCTATAGTTTATAGTTGCTATCCATAGGAAGGTTGATTTGGTAAGAGAACTTACAAGTTATAAAGATGTGGAAGTCCCCAGTATATATATTTTAAGTTCTAGTTACTGCTAAAAGAAAATCTAAGTATTCGAAATGTGAATACTTTAACTTTGTATACTCTTTATTATAACCTGCGAGGAACAAGTATAGTAATGAAAATATGGCTGGGAAATACACACAATTAATGAATAAGGAAAATGCATCCATATGTTACTGTGGGTCCAAATGAGTTTGAAAATCCCTTGTTAATTACACCTGAATTTTATAGTTGGAAGTAACTCCTAAGGTAGTTAGGGTTATTCTTTTCACATTGGAGGCCAAAGAAGTAGGAAATATCTGGGAGAGTCAGTTTTAGTATCTGCTGACTTGTCGTGAAATTATTTGCATGATTAAATTTGATAACCTTATGCTAAATCTGAAGAAAGGAAATCAGGCATTTCCTTACAATCATTCCTTAATCACTTCAGAAGAAGAAACTTACAGCTTTCTCAGCATGAACCACTGAAGGCCCTGAAAGCTACACACCTTCTGTGTCACAAAATAAATCTACAAAGCCATTATATTGATCAATATGCCAAGCTGTGCCACCCTTTAACCTGACGTTCTGATTTTATAATACCTTAGTGAGAACTCATGTGTAGGCCCAGATGTAACAAGCAAAATATCCAATCTGGCTGGTTTTACTATTTCTTAGCAATGGAGGAAAACAGTTTGAATTGTTTGTCAGAAATCAATGCAATTTTTTTTTGCTAGTTTCTCTTCTTCTAACCACCTTTGAATGAAGGCAGAGAAGGAATTTCACTAACAGGGCCTAGCAATGTTAATTTTTTTTCTAACATAACTAATTAAAAAGGGAGAAATTCACTCAAGTAGTTGGAGAATGATCCGTGTATACCAGTGATGGGCCTCTCCTTGGAAGCAGAGGTATTCTCCTTCAGACAATGGAAGCATTGATTCTCTTGTGTATGCTGCAGCTTGAGAGTCACATGCCAACCTGCAAAGGACAGCCCCCAAAGGTAGCCTGAGTTCAGGAGAGGTAAATTTGTTTTCTCTCCATCACTGTCCACCCAGCCTGGGCTTGCTGGCTGGGGTGACACAGGGTTTCCCCACAACCTCTTCAGTCTCCATGTGACCACACAAGTCATGGCAAGTATCACTGGATGCCACCTGCTTCCAATATTACCACCTAGAAAAGCTGGATTTTAGCCCCAATGAAGGCGTCTTTTTAGCTCAGACCCATAGGATCTAGCTCTTGCACCATGGAAGTCTTCATTACTTATCTAATTCCCCAGTGTACCTAAAAGAGTTCCCCCAAACTCCAAACCCCAGGAACTAGTAATCAAGTCCTTTTAAGTTCTCCACAAAATATGTGACCTTTTCAGTCTCCAGGACATTTATTACTGACACTTTTCTCTTTTGGAATTTTGTATTACAGCATACCTTTCTCATTGAGTTTGCTCAGGTCATTTCTTAAAGTTCTTCACTTAATTTACTTCATGGCACCAAGGTTAGGATGCATTAGTTATTCTGCCACTTTACCATACTAGTGCCTAATGTCCTTATATGGGCAGGCCGATACCGAAGCATTATGCTTGGTATTGGGTATCTTTCCAGCTCCATGAGCATAATAAACTCATGGGATCAGGGAAGTTGCCTGCTGAATATACTGCATTATAACCCAGTTCTTAGAGTGCTTGACAAAGAGTGAGTGCTTACATATGTTTGCTTTGTGAATTAATGAATACATAAATAAGTAAAATAATTCCACATCCTCCAGGGTTAAAAAATAGTACAGCTTTTCTTGCCCTTCTTCTTACTCCCTTGCTAACAGCTTCATTCCCAAGGTCATTGATGGGGCAAAGCAAGCTAGCTGCCCACACCAGTAGGGTTTGTCATTAAAAATCTATAATAGCAGAAGGCTGAGATAAGAGAGTCACGTAAGCCCAGGAGCTGGAGGTTTCTATGAGCTGTGAAGCCATGGAACTCTACCAAGGGTGACAAAGTGAGACTCAGTCTCTTAAAAAAAAAAAAAAAAAAAAACCTATAATAGAACTGAATAAATTATCAGAGACACCAAACAGACCGAGAGGAGGTGGGTTCTGGTTATTGCTTGATGTAGGATGTCAGTTCAAACAGGTGGGGCTGGTACTCGTGCCGGCGATCAGCCAGGAAAATGAGTAAAGCATCAGCACAGGGCCGACCCAGAGTGATAAATGCTGCACTCCATCGGGGAGGAAGCCCAGCAAGTGGTGTCAGAGCTCATGCAGCATGAAAAAGGCCACTTTTGGAGGTGGGGGAAGCCCATTCTGGGCAGTCAGAGTGTGAGTGGGTGAGGTGGTGTGGGAGTGCATGAAAGACAGGGGAGCCAGCCTGGGGCAAGTTTCAGAGCTCAAGTGGAAAGAGGAGTAACCTGGCTGGGAGTCAGACCCCATGGCAGCCCATGCTTGAGGCAGCTTTGCATGAGTTATCAGAAAAGAAGCATAGTTAAAAATAATTCAGATCAGGTGCATCGTGGCATGAAGCATCAGCTCAAGTGGGGTGAGAAGATTGCCCGTGGTGAGGAAAACAATGGCCCAGTTTAGTGGACTCGTACACACAGGGAGGGTGAGAAGCCGGACATGGGAGGGACTGCAGCAGATAGGACACTGGTTACCATGGGGAGAGAAAAGTAAAGACAGTAATTCTAATAAAGGCCATGAATCCAGGTTTCTTACTATCACATAGAGGGGTTATAAATGTGGAAAGGGGAAAACTAGAGTAAGCCTGAGCTGGTGAATTGTTATTAGAAGTATCTGTATCAACACATGGCTTTTAACATAGACACAGAGACATATGGGCAGGTGTCAGTGTATGCACAGGTGTGTGTGTGTGTGTGCCCATAAATACCTATTCCTCGGAGCTGGCCACTGCCAGGGTCTGGGAGCACTGACACTTTCATATAAATGAGCGCATCTCCCACCCAAATCTTGGTTTCTAAATATCATTCTTCACTAAAATGAACTTTGTGCTCCTTGAAAACAATAAAAGATTATAGGTTTGGTGCAGGGGAAGTATAAGCTAGATTATCATGTTGTGCTAAAAGTGAGAAAGTGCTCCAAAAATTCAGAACGTGTCAAAAAGACACGGAAACCAGATCAAAGAGTCTCCACCCAGAGTGTGTATAAATTTAACATAAAAATAAATAGTGACAATAAAAGATTATAATGTGTCAGGGTCCCTTCGTGGTCGCCACTTATTGAGGTTGGGACTGGCCCGTTCTCTGGCCCCCCGGCTTATCTAGGTTCTGAACATGGACGGCTGTGCTGTTATCTCACTCAGAAACAATTCCTCTTAGATGCCTGAGGGCTATTAACTTTAGCAGAAGAGAGAGAGAGAGTTTTTGAGGGAGAAGCAGTCTTAGAAGAATAAGTCTCAGTCTTTCATGGAGCTTAGTAATCTTTAGCAGAGACCCCATGCTGGCGTTCTGCAAGGAGGAGAGGAACAAAGAGTAAGCGGGTCTGTGATAAAATGCACATCCGCTCCCAACTGCCTTCTCCTCCAGCCTAACAGAGAGCTGATCTCGTGGCTCTTACACCACAGGTGTAACGACTGCTACTGCTCTCATCTCTCGAGCACTCATGCTTGTTAAGAGAGCTAAATCCCTCCCCACACCCTCTTCACCAAGGTGTTCCATCATTGAGCTGTACAGGTGTTACTTATAACTCTCACTCCTCCTAGCCATAGGCTATTTGGGTTACTACAATAATGCACAGTATAAAATAAGAAAATCTTTCTCTACCGATATAAACAACTAGATTGTAAGTTTGATAAGGAACAAGATATTTACATGGGAGTATATCCCCACAATATACTTGGGGAAAAGTCAACTGAAAAAGCCTGACAGACACCACAGATATCAAGTGATCAAAGTGAATCTCTCTAGTAATTGGGCAAGTTGAAATTTTGCACTGTTTGAAAGGACACAATGAGGAAAAAAAAACATCACTTTTATGTAATTCTTGCCAATGTAGATGACCTGAATCTGGAAGAAATTCATAAACGAAAACTCAAATTGAGCATTCTACCACAAAAACCAACCTGTCTCTCCAAAAGTGGCAAAGTCAAAAATGCCAACGAAAGACTGAGTGACAGTCCTAGACCTTAGGAGAGGAAAAGACATGACAACCAGATGTAATGTGTATTGTGAAATGGATCATTCTATCATAAAGGACATCATAGGAAAAATTGATAGGGTTCTTGAACAGGGCCTGAGAAGTAAATGATGTTGTAATCATAATGGCTGTGTAAGAAATCACCCCATACATACAAAGCACACATACATACAAATCTCATGTACATATAAATCACACATACATACAGATCACCCCATATGTACAAATCACACGTATTTGCAGATCACCCCATACATACTAATCACATGTACATACAAATCACCCCATACATAAAGATCATACATACATACAAATCACCCCATACATACAAAGAAATCACACCATACGTACTAATCACATGTACATACAAATCACCCCATACATACTAATCACACATACATACAAATCACTCCATACATACTAATCACACATACATACAAATCACCCATACATACAAATCACCCCATACATACAAATCACATGTATATACAAATCACCTCATACATATAAATCACACGTACATGCAAATCACCCCATTACATACAAATCACACGTATACTACAATTATCAGAAGTGACTGGGCAACAGGTCACGCCTTGCACCCAAATGGTTCAGAGAGGATAAAAAGGATATTTATACTGTACTTTCAATATTTATATAAACTTATTATTGTTTGGAAATAAATAGTATATTTCTTAAAAAGCAATGCTTTTGATTTAATGAGGGATAATTGAGATTATAAACTTACTCCATCGAGTCCCTTTCGTCCAAGTCCTCAACACAGATCAGACTGACAAGATAAATGTGGTCAAAATTATCCAGAAATTCCTTCTCTGCCTTCATTCAAATCCACTGTGCACATCTTTACCTTATAACCTTTTTATATTAATATATACGCATATGTAATATATGTACATGCACACATTCATAGTAGGTCACATGTGCACTATGTTGTACATTTATTTGTATATGTACATATGTTTTATGGAGCAGTCAATGAGTACATATCTTTTAGTACACATGTTTTAAGCAGCGTCAATCTATGCATCAGGAAATAATGTTCCTGTATCTGCAACTATGTTACTGCAAGACATACTCCAAAAGGACAAAGTTCTTTAAAGAAAATAAAAGGCAAATTGTGAAGTAAAGCCTTCAGAGAGCCACAAAAAATTGCAGTTGACACTCGACTAGCTTTCCATTTAGGTTAATGTGGCAAAGCTAGCTTGCTATTCACAAGCCCTTTCCCTTTCCTCCTGGGCAGGAAGATGGAATGCACTTCTCAGAGCCCTTGTTGGCCTAGATTCATCAGTGACTACATGGGGCAGAACCTTCCTCCTCCATCACCATTTCCTCTTTAAATGAGCAAAAATAAGTTCCTACTTTTAAAACCAGTGGAATTTATTTTTTTGCCGGCTACAGGACTCTCAGATCTGGTGAGAGACCACAGCTGATTGTGGAGCTGAAAGTTCCTCAGTTTCCACACAGTGAAACATTCCCAGGATAAACCAGCCAGTCTCTGGCTAATGTTAACTGCCTCTTAAAGGATAAATCTTCTCTTCATTTTGCTAATGAAATCATTCGTTTCTTTTTCATCTATCAAAGGACCTTTTTCCCGGGAAGGGAGTGAGGAGGAGGAGAAAAGATAAATCTGCCACATTTATGTCTCTGTTTATCTATCCATCTGTCACCATCTATGTACTAAAGTCTGTTATAGACCAGCTGAAAAATGTCAGATCCTAGTGCATGAGAAAACATGCACCAAAAAGAATTTGATTACTTTAAATAATTCCAGTCAAGTGTGGCAAATATAAGAGTGGAGGACCTAGGGTGTTATGGAAGCAAATAACAGAACACTGGAGCTGGTCTGGGAATGAGGACAGGCTTCCCAGAGAAGGGAGCAGCAAAGATCCTTCCCAACCCCTCTCTACAGGGCTTCAGCCTGTGTAGGTTCCTGCACAGCTCCATCCTTCACCATCTGTGAGACTCTCCCTGGCAGTGACCATAATTATCTCGCCATTTTGTTGTTTTCAAAACATCTTCAGTTTCTCCATTGTAAAATGGAGCTGGAAACACACATCTCAGATTTATTATGAAGTTAAAGACATAAATGTATAAGGAAGAGTTCAGAAGGCCAACTGATTTACAACAGCAAATAGCATACTATCATAGTTTTTACCTTAAAGACCAGATTTCTTCAACGTAATGATGTAATTGAACTACAAGACATTTGTATTTTATTCCTCATCCACTTTGGGAGTTGATGTTTTCTGTCATACAAATGTTTGTCTAAATAAAGTAAATACTTGAATATTGAATATGTGGCTTCCCTGAATCTTACCATTCTGACATGTACATGGACAGTCCTGGCTTACAATGGTTCAACTTATGATGTTAACTTTTCAACATCAACTTTTCAACGGTGTGAAAGCAAATACATTTAGCTGAACTTGTATATTGAACTTTGAAAATTGCTCTTTTCTCAGGCTAGCAATATACACATGTGATACTGGTGGGTGGCAGTGAGCCACAGCTCCCAGTCAGCCATGAGAATGGGATAGAAAACAAAAAAATACTCCCCAGTGCAGGGTCTTGCCAGATATTTTTGCCCAAATGTAAGTTAATGTAACTATTCTGAGCACATTTATGGTAGACCACACTAGGCTATGATGTTCAGTAGGTTAAATATATTAAATTTATTTTCAAATTAAGATATCCTTGAGATGTAAGTTCAGAAACATCTATGTGTGTGTATGTGTATGTATATGTGTGTGTGTGTGTGTGTGTGTGTGTGTGGTGAATTTTGACTGTAACTTTTCTCTCTGTGGATTAATAAATGTATGCATCTTGGCTCAAGTTAACCCCTTTGCTTACCTCCTCGTATACAAAGTAATGACCTGGTCAATCCAAGTCATCATCACCATCATCACATTAATATTAGATTTATCTGCTATTAAATATTTACTAGGTATCAGCCATAATCTTTTAAAACAAATTTAGGTAATAATAATGTTATTTTTATTTTCATAAAATTATAAAACACTTTGAAATATTTATATTTTGTCAATGAGTATATTGAAGCTTACAGTGCTTGAGTAATTAATTTTTCCATGTTCACAACAATCCGTACCAGAAAGATTAAGGCCGATTTATTTCCAGTGTATCTGTGTTTTCCTCTGTGCAGAATACCTTCTCAATGAACTAACAAAATATCTTCTCATAAGTTTTATCTTATTGCTATATTTTTTCAGTCACAATCATTATCAATATATTTATTTAATGGGTACGCTAAAATGTTATGAATCTCATAGTACTAAATACCTACCTCAAAAGACAAAAGATCAAAAATTAACAACCTAATGTCACACCTCAAGGAACTAGAAAAATACGAACTGACTAAAAATAAAGCCAGGAGAAGACAAGAAATAACAAAGATCAGAGTAGAACTAAATGAAATTGAAACCAACTAGAAAATAGAAAGGATCAAAGAAATGAAAAATTGATTCTTTGAAAATATAAACAAAACTGATAGATTACTACCTGGATTTACCAAGGAAAGAAGATTTAAATAAGCTTAATTGAAAATGAAAAAGGAGGCTTGCAACTGATACCACATGAGACGGAAGATCATCTCAGACTGCTATGAACACCTCTATGCACATAAACTAGAAAGTCTAGAGGAAATAAATAAATGAAATATACAACTTCCCAAGCTTGAATCAGGAAGAAATAGGAGCCTTACTTAAAAATACCAATAATGAGTAGCAAGATTGAAGCAATAAAAAAAGGAAGGAAGGAAGGACGGCTACCCAGGAGCAGATAGATTCACAGCTGAATTCTAGCAGATATACAAAGAAGTATTACATGTCATACTGAAACTGTTCCATAAGATGAAAAAGGAGGGAATCTTCCTAACTCATTCTATGGAGCCAGTGTCATTCTGATACCAAAGTCAGGAAAGGACACAATGACAAAAGAAAACTACTATTTAATCCAGCGATCCACTCCTGGTCACACACTCAAAGGAAAAGATGACATTATATCAAAAGATACCTATATTCAAATGTTTATCACAGCACAATTTGTACTTGTAAAGATATTCTATCAACCAAGTTGCCCATCACCTGGTAAGTGGGTAGGAAATGTGGTGCACAGACACAGACACACCATGGACTACTACTTGGCCATACAAAAGGAATGAAATAACCTCTTTCTCAGCAACTTTACAGAACTGGAGGTGATTATCTTAAGTGAAGAATCTCAGGAGTGGAAATAAATACTGCGTGTTCTCACAAGCAGGAGCTAAATGATGAGCATACGTGGTCACAGAGTGCAGTGTAAACACACTTGAGACTCAGAAAGGGGAAACTTAACAAGGGCTGAGAGATCAAAATCACCTATCAGGTCAATGTACACATTTGGGTGACAGATACACTGCAAGTCCTAACTTTACACTATACAATTCATCCATGTAACAACAACAACAACAAAAAAAAAACACTTATACCCCTGAAGTCACTTGAAATTTAAAAAAAAAAAAAAAAAGTGCAAACTGAATGGAACTAGAGAACTGTATCCTAAGTGAAGTATCCCAGGAATGAAAAAACAAATCCCATGTGTTCTCACTAATAAATGGGAGCTAGACAACAGGTGGGTATACGTGGTCATAAAGTGATATAAAGGACAGGGTATACGTGGTCATAAAGTGGTATAAAGGACATTGGAAGCTAAAAAGGGGGGGGCAGGCAGTGGAGGGAACGGAGGGATGAAAACGTACCCATAGAGTATAATGGACAGTACTCTGGTGATGGGTACACGAAAAGCCACGATTTCAGCATTATTCAATTCATCTATGTAACAAAAACTCCTGTACCTCATTACTATTTTGAAAGAAAAACAGGCTATGAACCTGGAATCTGAGGATTAGCTCATAAAAAGCAATCAAAAATCTAAAATGAAATGATTAAATGAAAATATATCATCTACAAAATTATACTGTGACATTACATAATGAAAAAAGATTTGAGAAATTGAAAAACAAATTTGAATAGTAAAATGGTTTTCTGTGTTACTTTAATCAGGACAAAGGACACCCAACTAGTGTCTGTTTCCTGGTTTTCTGGGTTATAACCCTAGAAAAAGAAGAGTACATTGTGCTATCATAGCTAATTATACTATTCCTTAATTAGTTTGCTTCTCATATTATTACTTCTCTCCCTATGCGTAACTTATAGGCAATTGTAGTCTCCTATTGGAAAAGAACATCTTACCCAGTTTAATTAGATCGCTCAGTCAGCTTAATAGGGGGCAGATCTTCCAATCTGTATTTGGGTGGGTGGTACGTAAAAGGCACGTTAGAACTTTATTACTGACCATAAATATTCGGCCATTTGTTGAAAAGCTACTCTCTTACTTTTGGTTCAGTGGCCCCACCAACTGCACCCCTTGAGGAATGAGTAAAAAACTCTTCACACTGAGACTCTAGGTGAGGCTGGGAATCAGACTGCAGGTGAAGAAAGTACCTTCTGAAAGCAATAGCCAGCATCAGTCCGTCAATCACTGCTCCTGCACAAGGATGCTGAACTAAATGCAATAGTGCCTTCCACTCCAGGAAGAAGGTTAGGAATACATCAGACAACGTGATATTCCCTAAGGTCTCCATCTTTCTCCTCATAGCCTTTTTACTGAGTTTACCATCAAAATGTTGCTTGTTTTTTCCCCCAATTCTTGGGTTAACTACCTGCTGAAGAGTATTTCTTTTTATAGGTCCAAAAACTGTTTTCCTTCAGCTTCACCTCTCCGTTTACTTGGAAGGGAAAACTTGCTTCTTTATTTTGATTTTAACCATAGTCTCCACGAGCCTTCTGGATTCTCTGTGGTATCCTTGAAGAAACTCAATGTAAATCTCATATCACAAGCTAACTTTACCACTTGGCCTCTGATGAAATAATTGAGCACAATGCCCTAACTCTCCCATTTGGGGACTGAAGTAAGTGTATGAATTACTGCTTGCCAGCAGATTCATTACGGGCAAATTTGCTTCAACTTGAGCTCTAGGGAGCAGAATATTTCAAATCATAACTGCAGATAATTAGAATAGTGGAAAGTAGACACAAGGATATTTATAAGATGCTGTTGCATTTCACAAATTCCACTAAAATAGATTATCTAGAAATTACCTTTAGGCAGAAATTTATCGAATTACATGATACATCTAGTTCTCTGTCATGCAAAGAAATAATTACCAGAGATAGAAACATCTCCTCTTTTGTTTATATCTTTCTCTATCAAAGAAACACATTTCTTTAAATTTTGGGCTCCAATCTAGTCTATTATGCCTTAAGTAGAATGTTTCCATATGTATTTGAAAGAAGGCTATGATAGATTTTATGCCCATGGCTTCCAACCTTCTTTATTTCTTCAGTCCATTTGTTAATATATATTGGGTTCTTGACATTACCTAATAGGGATGAGGTGGTCACAATTAATGAGATGCAATCACTACTCTAAAGAGGTTTAATATCAATGGTCTCTTTCTTATAGGACTATAATAAAAATCTAGTACAATCATAAATTCTATGACCCAGAATATCCCATATTAAAGTTGAAAATGTTATTAAGTGCCTACTAGGATTTCTGTTTTTTCAAAAAATGAAATTTCCTCTCCAGTAATTTGACATTAAAATGCTACTCAATATGTGTTTACAATTATGGCTCAATAAATTTATAATGAACTTTAAATATAATTATGCTCAAGCACGGACTATAGAAGGCACACCAAGGTGACTTGCCTGGTTTCTGGCCTCAAATATCTCCTATATTTTCTAAACATGAGAGGATTTCCCCTTTTATTTTTAATTGGCACATTCATTGTATGTATTTATAGGATACAGAGTAATATTTTATACATGTATACAATATAAAGTGATCTAGGCTCGGCACCTGTGGCTCAATGATGTACACCTGAGTTGGTGGGTTCAAATCCAGCCCAGGCCCACCAAACAATGGTGGCTGCAACCTAAAAATGGCGCCTGTAGTCCCAGCTACTTAGGAGGCGGAGGCAGGAGACTCACTTGAGCCCAGGAATTGGAGGCTGCTGTGAGCTGTGATGCCACAGCACTCTATCCTGGGTGACAGCTTGAGGCTCTGTCTCAAAAAAAAAAAAAAAAAAAAGAACTGGGGGTGATTCTTTTCTCCTCTTTTCTCACCTCCATCTTCCCTGAACTAACAGTTTTATCTTTTGGGTCATCCAGGAAGTCAGCTTTAACTCATCCATTTGCAGTAAATTGCTGAATCACCTGGACTGCAACTTCCGAATGTCACCTGTCATCTTCCCAGGTCTCCCATTTAGGTCTTCACACCTCCCTCTTGCATGGGCCCCTATCAGCCCATCCCTCTACCACGTCTGTCACCTGGGGGCCCAAGTCTCCCCGCCATCCCATCTCCACCCTGCATTGCATTTTTCTCTCCTCTCCCCATTAGGGCTGCCCTGTTTCCTGATCACACTCTTTCTTTAAGCCCGTTCCTTTTTCGCTTGGCCACAGTCCTCACAGCCAGCTAAACTTGCTCCCACCCCCAGGTTTGTGACTTCTCTTTAATTCAGAGAAATTGGGGAGCTCTGGGTTTCTCTCTCTGGGGCAGGTGCCACAGCTGCCCCAGGTTGTAGGTATATGTGCTTTGTCACATTCTTAACTGCTGGTGCGTCCCTTAGTGACTGGGCCTCAGGTGTCTTCCTGCACATAGTGTTTATACAGTTTAAATTGGTGATCTTTTGACTCTGCAATAAATTGTAGACATGTATGAGAAATAGCAAGATGCTGAGGAAGGACAGTGGGCTTTGGAGTCAGGCAGACCCAGGTTGGGCATCTGACTCTTGCACTAGTAGCTTGGTGGGTCTTAATCCTTCCACCTGTAAAACAGAGGTGATGCTAGTACCTTCCCAGGGTATTGAGTAGTTTGTATGAAGCTCCTTGCATGGAATGTGGTCTGAGTGGTCATAGCAGGCCTGAGTGCTATGTTCTGTCTTCCCGACGTGTTGCTCCTGGGCAGCATTGGTTCGTGATATGGAAGACTTAGAGGGACTGGCTCCCTGCAAGTGTTGTGTCAGGGCCCAAGAGGGCTCCCACCATGCATACTGTGACTCGGAGCAGCCGGCATCCTTCACCTGACTACAACCCATAAGTTGCAAATAAGAATGTACACTTTGAGGAGTCGATGTTATAATTCAGACCATTTCTCTGAAGACTTTCTGGGAAGTGTCTCAAGCACTGATCATCTCCTACCCAGAATGCCCAGATACAGGCCGGTGGAGATCCAGCTCTCTCCCTCCTTTCCTCTGCTTGTTGCATTTGCATTTGCCGCCAGCCTCTCGTAGCACCTTTTTGGAAGCTATGCTGCTCAGACTGTGGGAACTAGTGAGCAGATGGCCCTGCTGGCAGCAGCTCCTGGCTCCCTCACCATCCTGGGAGCCGACTCAGTCTGGCATGAGATGTGAGTGGGTGTGCGCCAGGAAGGGCACTGGGAAGATAAAATGGCTGTGTTGTCCCCAGAGTGTGGATAAGGAGGGATTTTTTTTTTTTTAATCTGATGTTTCCAAGCCAAATACTTGAAAATGGTCCTTAGAATTTTTCTGTTTTTTAAAATATTTGTTTGTTTATTTTTGAGACAGTCTTAACTCTGTTGCCCTGGGTAGAGTGCCGTAGCATCAAAGCTCACAGTAACCTCAAACGCTTGTGCTCACGCAATCCCTTGCTTCAGCTTCCTGAGTAGTTGGGACTACAGCATCTGCTTCAACACCCAGCTAGTTTTTCTATTTTTTGGTAGAGATAGGGTCTCCCTTTTGCTCAGGCTGGTCTCGAACTCCTGAGCTCAGACATTCTACCTGCCTAAGCCTCCCAGAGTGCTGTGATTGCAGGGGTGAGCCACCACAACTGGCCTGGAATTCTTTTAGTTTTGTTCTTTGCAGTTGCATGCCCAAGTAAACTTTAAATGTTCGGGCCAGAGCAGTAGATCTTGTCTTCTCTGTTTTATTTGGTTTTGGTGGTAAAGTGTAATCTCTCACCTCTGCCTACCCCCAACCCCGCACTCCCTTCCCCTTTTGGTCTTGACCTGGAATTCCCTGAGGGACCCATCCTCCTTTCAGCCTTCTGAAGCATGGCTGTGCTGCCTTGTCCCTCATTTCCCAGCAGTGTCAGGGTGGGGCTGGCCTGTTCTTGCCTCTCAGACCATACTTCCCCATCTCCAGTGAGTACCCTTGCTTTCACCCTTGCCCACCCTCTGGGGTTCCTCCCTGTCTCTCTTGGTGCTTTATCTTAGCCTGGGCTTTGTTTTCTCTGTTGATGATCTGTCTAGTTAAGTGCTGCTGCAAGGTGTCAGGCACCTGCTGCATCCTGGTTCATGCTACAGCTGAACATGGATAGGGTATAGGTCGCTGTGTTAGTTATCTGTCACTATGCAACAGGCTACCTCAGACATAGTCTGGACCCAGCGTAGCTCAGTCATCTCACAAGCCTTGTTGGGTCTCATCTGAAGCTTGGGGTCCTCCTCCATGCTTGTGTAATTCTTGGCCAAATTCATGTTCTGTGTCTGTGGGCTTGCTTCCTCAAGGCTAATAGAGGAGTCTGCTGCTTCAGGGTCTTAGAATGGCTGGGATCACAGGAATGGCTTACAAAGGTGGAATCCTGTCATCTTTGCCATGCAGTGCAATCTAATTTATCCGTCCCACCTTGTTCACTGGTCTTGCCTACATTTAAGGAGTGGGGCACATCCAGAGGATTGCACCAGGCTGAATTCTGCCCACCAACCTGTGTGTGTGTGTGTTCTTGAGATGTCCCCAGAGAAACATATGCAAACAGGTAGGTTTCCTTTCAGTGTTACAGAGGAAACAGGTGGTTATGTGATAATAATGGGTGCCTGGTGCTCATGGGAAGAGCAGCGCATCAGTGAATGCAACATCTCCGCTCAGCACCCACGTGTTTGTTCATACTCTGAGACCTACTATCTCTTGGATTTCCCCCACCTTGGGTATGTTGGCCTCTGAAATACCCTTCACTAATCCTTACATTTTTTTCCACAAGGTTTGGCTTTGGGGAGGGATGGGCCTGGGATTGGCTCCCACAGGCCTCAGTTCAAATGGACAGTATAACATGCAACTTGTAGGATTATTGTCAGAATTTAATGTGACAGTAACATAAACCTCTTCTCCCGTAGTAGACATTCAACAAATGCCCCCTGCCTGTACCGCCTTCAGGAGCTGCTTCTGTCAGAAAAGATTCATAATTCTTCCTTTTCTTCCTTTAGGCATTTTTCTTTCCTTCGTGTTTACTTGGGACTAATAGTACATATACTTCTGTAGATAAATGTGCCCTCAATGCAGGACTGGCTGCGTAATGAACAGAATGAAATTGTGAAGCCCCTTGTTAAAAAATCATTCAGAATTTCAAGATGGCAGCAGCAGAGTATTAAACCAAGCATGGGGCCCTTTGAGCACAGGGCCTTGACAAGAAGCTAGCCTTGCCTATGAGACTGAACCACCAGAAGGATTAAGTTTTCATTTCCTCTGGCCTTGGAGTGCCTTGTATATACCAGGTGAGCCATAGAGGACCCAGATATTAAATATGCTGTTGTGCATTGAGCAACTAAAAGTGGTTTTGGACAACCAGGGATCAAAGGGCAGAGATGTTTTCCTCTCCCTTCTTCCCTGTAGTTCGGTGGTATGGCACTATTACGTCAGTCTCACTACCCCTCTGTCCTAATTGGTTTGCTTATGAGGGATTCATTCAGCAAATGTTTACTAAGTTCCTACTGTGTGCCAGGCATTATTCCAAGAGCTAAACAGATAGCGGTGAACAAAATAAAATCCCTGTCCTCTCAGCTGACATTCTGTTGGAGAACACAAGAAGTACAATAATAGTGTGTCTACAAGTGTCGGGGTGAAAAAATAAAGTAGGGACAGAGCAGAGGAAAGAAAACAAACATTTGAGTCTGCTCCAACCTGTTCGGTGCCTTGTGTGCATTGTTTCATTTGACCTATGCAAAGGTCCCATAAGGAAGGCACCATTTGAATGCTCGTTCTCTGGATGAGAAGAATGGCCTGATTTTATATAGTAGTAAGTGGTAGAGCCAAGATCTTATGTGTAGTTGAGTCCAAAACCTGTGCTCTTTTTTTTTTTTCCTGTAGAGACAGAGTCTCACTTTATCACGCCTTATCACCCTGGAGTTACTGGGAAGAACCCTTGGTAGAGTGCACTTTATCGCCCTTGGTAGAGTGCCATGGCATCACATAGCTCACAGCAACCTCCAACTCCTGGGCTTAGGCGATTCTCTTGCCTCAGCCTCCCGAGAACCATGTTTCCCGAGTAGCTGGGACTACAGGCGTCCACCACGATGCCCTGCTATTTTTCTGTTTGGTAGCTCGGCCAAGGCTGGGTTTGAACCTGCCACCCTCTGTATATGGGGCTGGCTCCCTACTCACTGAGCCACAGGCGCCGCCCTTTTTTCTCTTTTTTTGACATAGTTTCACTTTGTCACCCTTAGTGGAGTAGTGCCGCGGCCTCACAGCTCACAGCAACCTCAAACTTTTGGGCTCAAGTGATTCTCTTGCCTCAGTCTCCCAAGTAACAGGGACTACAGGGGCCTGCCACAATGCCTGGCTATTTTTAGAGACGAGGTTTTGCTCTGGCTCTGGCTGGTCTTGAACCTGTGAGCTCAGGCAGTCTACCCACCTCAGCCTCCCAAGTGCTGGGATTAGAGGTGTGAGCCACCACGCCCGGTCCTAAAACCTGTGCTCTTAACCTCAAAATGCTAGCGCCATCTCTACTTTCCCTCCTCCCGTGTGTTAGATCTCTCACTAGGAGGCAGAGTGGAGTTACTGGGAAGGACCACGGCTTTGCAGTCTCTGAATCCATTCTTCCTGCCCAAGCCGCTAGCAGCACCACTGTACTGTGCACTGTGTGCTACTGGCAAGTCCCATCACCTCCCTCAACTCTCCTTAAAGCAGGAGTTGTCTTGCATCACCTCTGCGTGATGCCACTTGGGTGTCTGGGGAATAACATGGCCAGCATCTGCTGGGTACAGGCTCTGGGCTTGAAATGTCATGCATGTCCTTGATCTCATTTTGTCAACACGCAGGGACCTTGCTAGTTTTCAGAAACTAGTTTGGCGATGCCAGAGACAGGGCTTGAAGGCAGGTCCCTGACTCAGGAACCATGTTTCCTCCTCTCTGCTCCTTTCCCTGACAGTAGACATGTAGATCTGTGTTCAGCTTGTCCCTTCCTGTCCCCACTACTGTGGCTTTTTAGGTGGTGGCTTCCCATCAACCCCCAATGTTAAATAATTAGGATACACAAACTTTTAAAGTTCTCGGGTCTTGTTATTTAGCTGTTCCTTTTAGCTTAACTTGGGTATTCATTGAAATGTTTGACTTCAAAATCAGAATTTGCCTCCCATTATGTGTATATATATTCTTTTAATTAGAAAACTCATCTTAGAGTGAGGACAAATGAGGACAGAGAGGTGAAGAGATAATTTAATTCTGTGGAACTTAATTAAATGTATTAAAGTTAACTGAAAGTGAATTTTGCTCAGAGTCTAGTTGGTTTCATTAAACTTTCAAAATACCAGTACTTAGACTTCAGAAGAATGCCATGGGCCTTGGTCTTATCTGATGCAATTAGCAGGAGAACTGCAAGGGAGTGTGTGTGCATGCAACCTCTTTTGGGGGTGAGAGTGCTACCAGTAATCATTCTCATGATAAATGGGGACAGAGCTGTGACTGGGAGTCAGAAAACCTCTCTGTTCTATCTTGAGGTGTGTCTGCTGTGCAGCCTTGGGCAAGTCACTTCACCTCTCTGGGCCTCTGTTTTCCTCTGTGTACAGTGAAAAGACAAGATTAAATTATAGCTTCCAAATTTAAGGAGAGTCCTCAGACCCACTAGTCTAGTTTTGTGCTTATATCACAGTAATCATTTGCTGTCCCTTTGTGACAGACTGACAAGAGGTTTATTCCCAGGTGAGAGCAAGACCAGGCGTCTGTGGGGTTCCTAGCACACTGTTGTGTAGACAGAAAGGACTCTGCCTGTAGAGCTGTCTTTGGCATATGTTGAGCTGAGGTCAGATCTATGGATCTGGATGGCTTATTAGAAAATTCCTAAGATGAGAGTGACATCCACATGAGCCTTTCTGCTTCAAAGAAGGCTGAAAATGAGAAACTAGGATTAATTGAAAAGGATTACTCAAAATAAGGAGTGCCTGTTTGCATGGTGAGCTGGGGGTGGGAATTCCCACTTTGGAGGCTTGGGGTGAAATGTTGATGGCAGGGTGAGGGGCAGGACTGTACTGTATTCTTAGAGACGCTGTTTTAACTACAGAGGTCACTCAGGGGAAGCCTGGACGTGGAAAGGGCAGGCCTCTAGATTGGGGTATAGGCCTAATCACTTACAATGTCAGTGACTGTGACGTTGGGCCAGTCCCCTCCCCTCCTCAATACTGAGGGAAGGCCCACCCCAGTCCCAGGGCCTTCATGTGAGTCTGGCCCATTCCTAATACACAGTAACCATTTCTGTCATTAATGATGCTTCATGAGATCTCCTGTCACCCTTCCTCCCCTTCATAGTTGGACTAAAGTTAACCAAATGGCTTTTGTCTTGGAAACATCATTCTTGTATGCCTTTATTTTTATAGATTTTTTTCTTTGTTTTGTTTTCTCTTCCCTCCCTATTTTTCTCTCTCCTTTCCTTTCTCCTCACTCCCTTCCTTCCTTAGTTACTTTTTTTTTTGCAGTTTTTGGCCGGGGCTGGGTTTGAACCTGCCACCTCTGGCATATGGGGCCGGCACCCTATTTCTTTGAGTCACAGGCGCCACCTGGTTACTTTTTTTTTTTTTTTTAATTTTGAAACATAGTCTCACTCTGTCATCTGCCTTGGCATCATGATAGCTCACAGCAACTTCAAACTCTTGGGCTCAAGTGATCCTTTTTTTTTTTTTTTTTTTGAGACAGAGCCTCAAGCTGTCATCCTGGATAGAGTGCCGTGGCATTACAGCTCACAGCAAACTCCAATTTCTGGGCTCAAGCGAGTCTCCCGCCTCCGCCTCCCAAGTAGCTGGGATCCAGGTGCTCGCCACAACACCCGGCTATTTTTTGGTTGCAGCTGTAATTGTTGTTTGTCAGGCCCCGGGCTGGATTTGAACCCGCCAGCTCAGGTGTAGGTGGCTGGCACCTTAGCCTGTTGAGCCACAGGCCCTGAGCCTCAAGTGATCCTCTTGTCTTAGCCTCACATGTAGCTGGAACTACAGGCTGAATGGTTACTTTTGAAGCTATTTTTTAAAAGACCTTGTTTCTAAGGAGACTGTTAGGAGGTCCTGTGTTAGGAAATGCCTGGTTTCTCCCTGCTGGGGGCAACCCTGCACCTGTACAAGTCATTCCTACTCAAGACCTGGCAGGTGCTTGCCAAGAATTTTTAAGGCATGTTTCTTGTTACCCCAAATTGGGACCCCATCGGAATTCCTGCAAGGAGGGGACTGCTGGTGTGGTCTGGAGAGAGCCAGGCTGGCTGCCATCTCTGGAAATCACTTGTCACTTCCCATATGCTCAGACCCGCCTGTGTCTGTCACAGGTGGGAGTCTGGCTATTTACATGTGGGTTTGAGGCCACTGAACTGTCAGCTGCCCTTGCAGCAAGAGGGCTCCTTAAGGCTCGGCCCCTGTGGCTCAACGGGCTAAGGCGCCAGCCACCTACACCTGAGCTGGCGGGTTCGAATCCAGCCCGGCCCCGCCAAACAGCAATGACGGCTGCAGCCAAAAAATGGCCCGGCGTTGTGGCGGATGCCTGTAGTCCCAGCTACTTGGGAGGCAGAGGCAAGAGACTCGCTTGAGCCCAGGAATTGGAGGTTACTGTGAGCTGTGATGCCATGGCTCTCTACCCAGGGGGACAGCTTGAGGCTCTGTCTCCAAAAAGAAAAAAGAAACCCACATCCCAGGCCCTGAGGTAGGGATGGAGGAGAACAATCTTTTATTGAGCAGCTTGGTCATAGAGGTATTTTTTTTTCTTTTTTTTTTTTTTGAGACAGAGCCTCAAGCCGTCACCTTGGATAGAGTGCTGTGGCATCATAGCTCACAGCAACCTCCAATTCCTGGGGTCAAGTGAGTCTCTTGCCTCCACCTCCCAAGTAGCTGGAACTACAGGCACCTGCCATACACCTGACCATTTTTTGGTTGCAACCATCATTGTTGTTTGGCGGGCCCAGGCTGGATTCGAACCCACCAGCTCAGGTGTACGTGGCTAGCGCCTTAGCCCATTGAGCCACAGGCACTGAGCCATGGAGATGGTTTTTTAATTAGTTATTTGTTTTATTTATCAATCTACCCAACGTGTATTTAGTGCCTATAAATAGGTCCTTGCTCAATGCTGGGAATTGCGTGGAAAAAGTCCTTACCCCCCCCTCTGGGGTATACTGTTTCTACCCTAACTCCTTACAAAAGGGATATGAAACAGCTTGTAAAATTCATACAGAACGATAGAATTTAACACTAGTGAGAAAATTAGGACATGTTGAGAACAAAGGAAAATAAAATCTAGCTGGGCACGGTGGCTCACACCTGTAATCCTAGCACTTTGGGAGGTTGAGGTAGGTGGATTGCTTAAGCTCACGAGTTCAAGACTAGCCTGAGCCAGAGCGAGACCTCGTCCCTAAAAATAATAGCTGGACATTATAGCGGGTGCCTGTAGTCCCAGCTTACTTGAAAGGCTGAGGCAAGAGAATTGCTTAAGCCCAAGAGTATGAGGTTGCTGTGAGTTGTGACACCATGGCACTCTACTGAGGGTGACAGAGTGACTCTGTCTCAAAAAAAAAAGAAAGAAAAGAAAATGAAGTCTGGGGAAGGTTTGGATGTGGAATGCGTAGCTTAACATTGGTATAGTTATTAGAGTTTGGCCAAAGTCTGACTTTAAGCTTCCCAGTAGTCAAAGCAAAGAGGGAAACAAGATGAGTTTTTTGGTTTATGATGTCCTTAAAATATGGGCAGGTCAGTTCCTCTGAAGAACTTTACCTGATAGATACCTGTGGGTACTTATTTTTATTTTTATTTATTTATTTATTTATTTATTTATGTATTTATTTATTTATTTATTTTTGGAGACAGAGCCTCAAGCTGTCACCCTGGGTAGAGTGCTGTGGCATCACAGCTCACAGCAACCTTCAATTCCTGGGCTCAAGCGAGTCTCCTGCCTCCGCCTCCCAAGTAGCTGGGACTATAGGCGCCCACCACAAGGCCCGGCCATTTTTTGGTTGCAGCCATCATTGTTGTTTGGCGGGTCCAGGCTGGATTCGAACCTGCCAGCTCAGGTGTACGTGGCTGGCGCCTTAGCCTGTTGAGCCACAGGCGCTGAGCCACCTGTGGGTATTTATAAGGAGACCTAGCATGGTAGATGGATAAGCAGGTTGTCTTAGTTCTGGCCTTGTGGTCTGTCACCAATTAACCTGGGTGTTTGTGGCCTTCAGAGGTGAAGTCAGCAGCAGTTCTTGGTCCTAAAGCTACTAGCTACCTCAAACACTGAGAACAGGATGCTGAGTCATATCCTGCAGGGTTGTAGCATCCTGGCTTCCAGGGCCCTTCACAATGGGAGACTCACATGGGAAGGTTGACCCCTGCTATTCCAAATATGTGGTTTCAGAGTAGGAAAATACTAAAATTAAGTCTTACATGGGCCAGGGCTGTGTGTGGACACACAACGACCAAGAGGAGTAGGAGGGCAGAGCTGCCTGGCATTCTTCTTGTGCCCCAAGCAAGGCTGCTTCTGTCTTTGGAAACAAAGAGGGAAAAATGGTCCCAAGGCAGGGAAAGATCTCAGTTGGTGAGTGAAATGGTATCCAAGAGAGGGAAGAGGAGAGCCAGGAAATATACCAACAACAATGACCAGTAGGATGGTCTTAGCTCTTATCACCTACCAACAATGAAAAATGACAATTAGAGTCTTATCCAAATCTAATCAAACGAACTTTTTAGCACATTAACTTCCACGTAAGGTGTATTCAACTCACGCTAGTTTTGAGCCCGGGGCCTCATGAAGCATGCATAGCTCACACATCTCTACTTTGGGAGCTGCATAATAAAACATTGCAGCCCCAGTGGAAAAAATGTTTTTTCTAGTGTAGTAGTCAATGTGTTAAAAAATAATTTTATTGTACTAATCTCCATGAGGATAAGTAACTCTGAGGAGAAAAAAATAATAATTTTATTAAATTTTGAAATAATTTCAAACTTACAGAAAAGTTGCAAATATAGGGCAAAGAACCTTTTTCTAAACAGTTTGAGAGTAAGTTGCCAACCTGTTGCTCCATTGTACTTAGAGTACAAGCAAGGGTGTTCTCCCACAGACCCCAATACAGCCTTCCATGCAGAACATTAACCTCATTCTCAGACCCATGCAAAATTCATCATATGCCCCCATGACATCCTTGTTAGTGAAAGGATCCAGTTCAGGATTGCTCATTGCATTTGCTTCTCCTTTCTCTAGGTCTCCTGCAGTCTGGGACATTTTTCAGTCTTTTTTGGCAGTTATGTCCCAGATACATGTGCCCAGCACTGTCATTTTGTAAAACGTCCCTCGGTGTGTTGTGTCTGATCTTCCCTTGTGATTTTATCTGGGCTATGCTTCTGTGGTGGGAATAGCACACGAGTGATTCTGTGTCCTTGTTGAGTCCCATCAAGAGGCATGTGGCTTCCTTGTGTCCCACCATGGTGACATTCACTTTGGTCACTTGGGTAGGTTTTAGTGAGCTTCTCTACTGTATAGTTATTCTTTTCCCTGTCATCATTAAGAAGTTTTTCTTGGCTGGGCCTGGCGGCTCACACCTGTAATCTAGCACTTTGGAAGGCCAAAGTAGGATTGCTTGAGGTCAGGAGTTTTACTCACTCAGGACCAGCCTGAAAAATATAGTGAGACTCCATCTCTACAAAAAATAGAAAAATCAGCCAAGTATGGGCACATCCTTGTAGTCCTAGATACTTAGGAGGCTGAGGCAGGAATATTGCTTGAGCCTGGGAATTTGAGACTGCAGTGAGCTATAATACACCACTGCCTTCATGCTTGGGCAATAGAATAAGAACTTGTCTCTAGGTGTGTGGGAGCTTTAAAATTATGTTAATGTCCTACACTCCCATCATAGTACTTTTCAATCTGTTTGTGTTTATGTGGACTCATGTTTTTCTGTTTTATTCAGTGATTCATAATCTGTCAATTATATTATTGACTTCAGGTTTTTTTTTTTTGAGACAGAGCCTCAAGCTGTCGTCCTGGATAGAGTGCTGTGACATCACAGCTCACAGCAACCTCCAACTCCTAGGCTCAAGCGAGTCTCTTGCCTCCACCTCCCAAATAGCTGGGACTACAGGCGCCCACCACAACGCCTGGCCATTTTTTGGTTGCAGCCGTCATTGTTGTTTGGCGGGCCTGGGCTGGATTCGAACCCGCCAGCTCAGGTGTATGTGGCTGGCGCCTTAGCCCATTGAGCCATAGACGCTGAGCCGATTTGCATATTTTGTATAATGAACAACAGCATATTTGAAGACCTAATAATTTTCTAGCAATTACTTTAGGTTCCAAATTAGTTCAGATGGCTTGGAACAATATGCTGAAGTTTACAAACTAATATAAGCCATAAGCAGAATATCTGGCCAATTTGATTCGGACAGAGTTCTTTCTTAAAGTTCAGTGCTAAGGTGCGTGGTTCTCCAAATATTTGCTTTTTATTGTTATTTTTTTTGAGACAGAGTCTCAAGCTGTTACCCTGGATAGAGTGCCATAGTATCCCTGCTCACAGCAACCTCAAACTCTTTGGCTTAAGTGATCCTTTTGCCTCAGCGTCCCTAGTAGCTGGGACTACCGGCGCCTGCCACAACGCCCAGCTATTTTTTGGTTATAGTTGTCATTGTTGTTTGGCGGGCCATGGGCTGGATTCGAACCTGCCAGCTCTGGTGTATGTGACTGGCACCCTAGCCACTGAACTATAGGTGCCAAGCCCCTAATTTTTATTATTTTTATTTTTTTTTTTTGTGACAGAGTCTCAAGCTGTCGCCCTGGGTATGTTGCTGTTACAGCTCTCAACCACCTCCAACTCTTGGGGTCAAGTGATTCTCTTGACTCAGCCTCCCAAGTAGCTGGAACTACAGGCGCCTGCCACAGCACCTGGCTATTTCTAGAGGTGGGATCTTGCTCTTGCTCAGGCTGGTCTCAAATCCGTGAACTCAGGCAGTCTACCCATGTTGGTCTCCCAGAGTGCTGGGAATACAGGCATGAGCCATTCCACCTGGCCTTTGCTTGCTCTTAAAATTGAAGTAAAACATTGTAGCAACTCATATAGCATATGGCAAGGAGGAGTGAGAGTTATAAAAAAACACCTGTATAGCTAGGTAATGCAACACCTTGGTGATATAGGGCATGGGGAGGGATTTGGCTTTCCTAACAAACATGAGAGCTTGCGAGATGAGAGCATCACTGATTACCAATCTCTACACCATTGGTGTTAAGAGCAATGGGAGTGTGTCTATAAGAATCTGAAGAAGGCAGTCGGGAGCACGAATTCTATCTCGGACCCGCTCACTCTGTCACTTCTCCTGCCTGCAGAATGCCTGCACGGTGTCTCTCTACCAAAGACTGCTAAGATTTATTCTTCTACTAAGACTGCTCTACTCCCTCAAATACTGTCTTTCTCTCTCTCTCTCCCTTCTGCTAAAGCAAATAGCCTTCAGGCATGTAAGAGCAATTGTTCCCGAGCAAGGTAGCCTAGTGGTCTGTGTCCAGAACCTAGATGGGTTGGGGGCCGGAGACCTGGCCAGTCACGGGCCCCAACAAGTGGTGACCACGAAGGGACCCGACAAACATACATAGAGGAGAGTTCACAGACATTAAGTATTCAACTTGATGAATGTTCATCTAATTTTTACCTTTGACAGAGTACTTAGTAATAGTTCTTGTTATTCTGTCATCCTAGTTTCATTCCTTTGGACAACTCATTTGGTTATAATCCAGGAAAGAAATTCAACAGTGAACTACCTGATTTTTCTTTTTTTTTGCAGTTTTTGTCCAGGGCTGGGTTTGAACCTGTCACCTCTGGCATATGGGGCCAGCACCCTACTCACTGAGCCACAGGCGCCACCCCTTAATTTTAATTTATATTCAGAGTTACCTATTAGTAATAAGTAAGACTATTAATGAGAGATTTGGGGTTAATTTAACGTTAATTTAAAAAAATGAAATGAAGTGCTTGAATGGATTTGTCACTTTCTAAATGTAAACAATTAGATCATTCATATGTTATATTAGGCACTATCCATAATAATAGCAGATTCTCTTAGTACAGGGGTTCTCAACTTTCCTAATGCTGTGGCCCTTTAATACAGTTCCTGTGGGTCTCCAAAGACAGGTTGAGAACCACTGTCTTAATGGGAGATGAGAAGCATGCATCTTGGAAGAATCAAGAATTGGGATGACTGGTGACTAGTGAAAGTCAGAATAGCACGCATAGGGGCTTTAGTAAATCTGAAGACTTATTGGTAATAGAAATATGGGTTATTTCTTGTTGATGATTTCTAAGGGGAAACCTTTCTACAAGGAATTAATTCTATCTCAAATATATGTTATTTGTAAGTAAATATATACTAGTAGAAATTCAGAAGAATGAAGAGTTTTCCTTTTCTAGTAACTTTTTTTTTTTTTTTTTTTTTTTTTTACATAGAAAACAATTATTTTGCCCACGGTAGATGGCCCTGGCAACAAACCACAAAGCAAAAACAAAAAATTGCCCTTAAGCAATAATATTGCCTCATAATTCCAAGT
>CAUYON010133062.1:0-22837 GCA_963573935.1 Arctocebus calabarensis
TGGACAGTGGTGTGCGTAGTAAGCAAGCTGGGTGGGTGTTTGCGTTGGGGCCTCATGGTGCCTAGGAGGAGATGAAGATGAGGAGGTTTTTCCTTACTGTGTAAATGAATATTTGTATGATTAAATTAACACACACACACAAAACATAAAATAAAATAAATTCAGCCAGGCATAGTGGTGCTTGGCTATAACCTCAACTACTCAGGAAGCTGAGGTGGGAGGATCACTTGAGCCCAGGAGTTTGAGAGAACAATGAGCTAGATTGCACCCCTGTACTCCAGCCTGGGCAAAAGAGCAAGACCCTATCTCAAAACAGACAAACAAACAAACAATAACCATCCAAGGGCATGCTGTAGTATATAGAGCAATGCTGACATCCTACTTATCCTTGTGGGCCCAAATCAAATGCCAATTTCCTGATAATCCACTCTCAGAAGTTATTTTAGTTCTTTCTTGTATTACGGTTTTCTATGAAATTTTTCTTTCATGTGTGAATTTTATTGAAGTATAACATAAATACAGAAAAGCAAATGAGTAATAATTACATAGCTCAAAGAATTTTCGAAAAGCAAAACTAGAGTCCCCATCAGAAAACAGAATAACTCTCAGAATCGCAGAACTACCACAAACCCTTCCAGTCACTATTCCCTCAAGGGATAACTACTATCTTGACTTGTAACATCGCATACGCATTGGTTTGGAGTCAACTTAGTTGCATATAAATTGAAATTATAGAATAACTACTCTTTATTTGTACACTTCTAATTTTCAGTATTAAAATAAAAGTTCCTTGATGATTGGTACTATATCTAGTTTATTTTTGTACCTGCTGCCCTAAGCTTTGGCATAGAAATTCACAAGGAGAAGACATCAAATGCTCTCAAAGCCAATTTGGCTACTTAACAGCTGAGTGCAGAGGAGGAACATCCAGGTATTTATTGTATGATTCTTTCACCTTTTCTACAGTTTTGCTTATTGAATATGTTAAATAATTCAGGTAGGGTGTTAGGACACATGTAAACTCTTTCTTGTCCTTTTGCGTTTTCATGTATGAAGATTGAAGTTCCTAAAGTAGGAATGAGGTCAATGAGAAAAAATCAGAAATGTCTCTTTCTTTGAAATTTTACCTCAAAAGCTATTTGTGGATTATTTAATTTTATTCAGCATTTATTTGTTTGGCACTTGCTATATTCTGGGCATTACAGTAGATGCTGTGGCTAAAATGTTGAATGCATCTTTCTGAGTGTCATAATGAAACTCCCTGGAAAATATTGTGCTTGGTTTAGGCTTATAAAAATGGCTTTGCTGAATATAGACTATGGTAGGCAAGAGAAGACCACACTTTACAAAGATTTTTCTACCTGGGGTATCTGTGCATCATGAGGTCATGGTCAAAGCCAGAATAAAACTAATCAGATGGCTTCCATCCTTTCTCATTAAAAGGAATAATCAGTTTTTGCACTCTTTTTTTTTAAGTGGTAAAATAGGACATTTATTAGAAGTTAAAAAGGATTACAGAAGAAATAAAAAGCAACAGAGCTTCTGGCAAGGGGAAAGAACTGACGAACTCCCTCGGGAGTCTCCATGTGGACTCTTTTACCTAGGGGTCTTAAGTCTAGAGCATTACACATGGCTGGCAGTTGGTGGGTGGAAAGGAGTGCATTAACAAATGAATGAATGTAGGGTTTTTTTGAGACAGAGTCTCAAGCTGTCACCCTGGATAGAGTGCTATGACATTACAGCTCACAGTTCCTGGGCTGGAGCAAGTCTCCTGCCTCACCTCCCAAGTAGCTGGGACTACAGGCGTCCACTACAACACTGGGCCATTTTTTGGTTGTAGCCGTCATTGTTGTTTGGCAGCCCGGGCAAAATGACCAAAGACTTTGACATGTTGAGACAAGAAGTTGCAGCCCTCAAAGATCTGAGAAATACAGTAGAATCCCTCAGTAACAGAATGGAGCAAGCAGAAGAAGGGATTTCTGACATGGAAGACAAAGCTTTTGAACGCTCCCAAACTTCCAAAGAGGAAGAGAAATGGAAGGCAAAACAGATCATTCTCTCAGACAGCTCTGGGATAACTCGAAGAAAACCAATATTCACCTTCTACGGATACCAGAAAACGATGAAGTGGTGTCATAAGGCACAGAGTCTCTTCTTTATGATATTATGAAGGAGAACTTTACAGACATGCTAAGAGATTCTGAAATTCAGATAGCAGACAGTTTCAGAACCCCAGTGTGACTCAACCCAATAGGACATCGCCCAGGCACATTATAATTAACTTCACTAAAGTTAATATGAAGGAGAAAATTCTGAAAGCAGCCAGATGTAAGAAATCCATTACCTACAAGGAGAAGAATATTAGAATAACTGCAGATCTCTCTGATCAAACCTTTCAAGCTAGAAGAGAATGGTCATTGACTTTTAATCTCCTAAAACAAAAGAACTTTCAACTCAGGATTCTGTACCAAGCTAAACTGAGTTTCATTGATGATGGAGAAATTAAATACTTTAATGACATCCACATGTTGAAGAAATTTGCTATAACTAAACCAGCTCTCCAGGATATTCCCAGACCTATCCTCCATAATGACCAGGGTAATCCCCCACCACAAAAGTAAAGTCACCCAGAAACTTTTTATCAAATCTCAACTTCCACAGTGATGAAAGGATTAAAAACATCCACTGGACTTTCTAAAAATTTATCATTATTTTCAATTAATGTGAATGGTTTAAATTGTCCTCTAAAGAGGCATAGGTTGGCTGACTGGATACAAAAACTCAGGCCAGATATCTGCTGAATACAAAAATGATAAAATATAGACTCAAGGTGAAGGAATGGTCATTTATATTCCAGGCAAATGGAAAGCAGAAAAAAACAGGTGTTGCAATCTTATTCTCAGATACAATAGGCTTTAAACCAACCAAAGTAAGGAAGGATAAAGACAGACATTTTATATTTGTTAAAGGTAATACTCCATATGATGAGATTTCAATTATTAATATTTATGCACCCAACCAGAATGTGCCACAATCTACAAGAAAAACTCTATTAGACATGAGTAACTCGATTTCCTCCAGCTCCATAGTAGTTGGAGATTTGAATACTCCTTTATCAGTGTTGGATAGATCCTCCAAAAAGAAGCTAAGTAAAGAAAGTTTAGTTTTAAACTTAACCATTCAACTACTGGATTTGACAGACATCTACAGAACATTTCATCCTAATAAAATTGAATACACATTCTTCTCATCACCCCATGTAATGTACTCCAAAATCGATCACATCTTAGGTCACAAGTCTTACCTCAGCAAATTTAAAAGAATAGAAATTATCCCTAAAGCAGGAAAATACCCCAAAAGAAAAGAAAACTATGGACCAATATCACTAATGATATTGATGCAAATATACTCAACAAGATCCTAACAAATAGAATCAAACAACACATCAAACAAATTATACACCATGACCAAGTGGGTTTTATCCCAGGATCTAAGGCTGCTTCAATATACGTAAATCCATAAATGTAATTCAGCATATAAACAAATTAAAAAATAAAGACCACATGATTCTCTCAATTGATGCAGAAAAAGCTTTTTTTTTTTTATTGCTGAATCATAGCTGAGTACATTACTGCCATCAAGGGGTACAATGTGCTGGTTTCATATACAATCTGAAACATTTTCATCAAAGCATTTGACATAGCCATCATGTCATTTTCTTAGTTATTTATTTATTTTATTTATTTATTTTTTTTGAGACAGAGCCTCAAGCTGTCATCCTGGATAGAGTGCCATGGCATCACAGCTCACAGCAACCTCCAAATTCTGGGCTCAAGCGAGTCTCCTGCCTTCGCCTCCCAAGTAGCTGGGACTATAGGCACCTACCACAACGCCTGGCCATTTTTTGGTTGCAGCCATCATTGTTGTTTGGTGGGCCCGGGCTGGATTTGAACCTGCCAGCTCAGGTGTACATGGCTGGCGCCTTAGCCCATTGAGCCACAGGTGCCAAGCCCATTTTCTTAGTTACTGTATAAAGATATTTGTATTCTGCATTTAGTAAGTTTTGCCTGAACCCGTCCAAGATTCACCGTCCAATGGCCCCACCATTTACCCTCCCTCCACCTATCCTTCCCCCTCCCCTCACCTCCCTTGCCACTTTCCCCATATTCTTATGCTATAATTGGGTTATAGCCTTCATATGAAAGCTATAAATTACTTTCATAGTAGGGCTGAGTACATTGGATACTTTTTCTTCCATTCTTGAGATACTTTGCTAAGAAGAATATGTTCCAGCTCCATCCATGAAAACACAAAAGAGGTAAAGTCTCTATCTTTCTTTAAGGCTGCATAGTAGTCTATGGTATACATGTACCACAATTTATTAATCCATTTGTGGGTTGATGGGCACTTGGGCCTCTTCCATGACTTAGCAATTATAAATTGGGCTGCAATAAACATTCTGGTACAGATACTTTGTTATAATGTGATTTTTGTATATTTTTGTATATTTGTATATTTTTGTAATGTATGTATCTAGTAAAGGAATTATAGGATCGAATGACAGGTCAATTTTTAGATCTTAAAGTATTCTCCAAACATCCTTCCAAAACGAACGTATTAGTGTGCATTCCCACCAGAAGTATAAAAGTGTTCCCTTTTCTCCACATCCATGCCAGCATCTCTGGTTTTGGGATTTTGTTGTGTGGGCTAATCTTACTGGAGTTAGGTGATATCTCAACGTAGTTTTGATTTGCATTTCTCTGATGATTAAGGATGGTGAGCATTTTTTCATGTGTCTGTACGCTGTGCTCCTGTCTTCTTCAGAGAAGTTTCTCTTCAAGTCCTTTGCCCACCCAGAGATGGAAGTACTTGTTCTTTTCTTACTAATATGTTTTAGTTCTCTGTGGATTCTGGTTATTAAACCTTTGTCAGAAGCATCACCTGCAAATATTTTCTCCCCTTCTGAGGGCTGTCTGCTTGCTACACTTACTGTGTTCTTGGCTGTGCAGAACCTTTTTAGTTTGATCAGGTCCCAGTAGTTTATTTGTGATACTGCTTCAATTGTTCAGTCTTTTGGCTGTGGACTAATTACCCCTTTTGGCTTTCTTCTACCCAAAGACAACTGTGATTCTGATCTTCAGGAAACCATTTGACATCTGTTTACCATGTTTAAGGCATTTTAATATTTTACCACATGCTCTATGGCCACATGTGGTCAGTGGCTACCAAATTGTACAGTATTCAGGAGTGAGGCACCTGCAGCCTTAAGGCAAAATGTGGCCTTCTAGGTCCTTAAGTACAGTGTTTGACTGAATCCAAATTTTAGAGAACAAATACTTTCATTAAAAGGGGTACATCAGATAAAAAGGAAGCTTTCCTTGCCTCCCTTGGTGCTTATAAAAGAACAATGTTGAAATCTGAAGGCCACAGGTTCTCTGCCCCTGCAAGTATCTATGTGTTTTGAGGATAAGGTAAGAAAACACAACTGTGGGCAAGTTTCATTACAACTGTAATGAGAGGAAGCTGGAATTCAGTGCTAGCATCACTTACCATGTGGAAAAAACACTGTAAGTCATCTCTCTAGATAACAAAAATGCGGAAAAGCTCTAAAAAGAATAAGAAGATTTTAATGTAATCACTAAAGAAATTAGGTTTTCCTTACACATCCAGGACACCCCCAATAATGGGGAAATTTGAACAAGTTTGGCAGCACACATTACTCTTGTGAAAAGCTGACCAGGACAGGGTGTGTGGACTCTTGCAAAGTTAGAAGGGTTTCCAGACATAGAAAATGAAACAGGGTAAAGTTTTGTAACATTAAGACTGAAGATAAAATAGGAAGGACCATTTTCAATTCAACAATTGTTGTTGAATCAGGGAAAGTCAAAAAGCAGAATATAAAAACTAGTTTACCCCCAAAGCTCAGATATCATTTATGAGAATGTCAATGATTCTATGAAAGGAAAAACTTCTGCAAACAAGGCATTTAGGAAACTCAGAATATTTATGCTTGATGCACCTGTGATATAGCATATCACAGCAACCTTAATATCGTAATACAATGCAATAGGAGTTCTTTTTCTACATTTTAATTCTTTACACAAATACTATTAAAGGTTAGGGTGACATCTGGTTAATCTCTATAAAATTAGATACCTGAAGAAAGTCATAAAAGTTGGTATGGATTATGATTTAATATAGCTAAGCATTTAATATGCTTGGCACATAAAAAGTGATCAACAGGTGTTTGTCAAATGAAAATATTTGTAGACTACTTTCATATTTACATATGTGATATGCAAGTCATGTTTTTTACAGTTTTGGCGCCCTACTCCTTGAGCCACAGGCACCGCCAAGAGTCACGTTTGTAGAAGTAGCGATTTAATTTTATATATACTGTATGTGGAAGTATGTATATATGGTGACTGATTAGCTACCCATGGTCTATTATCTCATCTCACCCAAATGGCTACCTCCTTAAAACTCAGCTTAGCTCCCTTCTGGGTAAGAGGACAACATAATTCCCCATAACCTTAAGACATTCTGGGTAACCATTTCAGTTAGGCTGGACAATAGGTATAATACTCTGATTCTGGATGGACTTTAAGACCGTTCAAAAATTATAAACCAGATACCTAAAACTGGTGATACTATATACCTAATATACATTTTATAAAATGTGTATTGTAATTAAAAAATATTTTATCAATAATAAGAAAACTTTAACATATATGAAGGGCTTACAGTGTTAATTTCAGAAGCCAGCCAATTTCCCTTAGAATTGCTCCTCAAATTGTAAATTTTGATTTCTTATTTTGGCCTGAGACTATTAGTGGCACCATACTAAAAACTAATCAGACCAAAAATTCAATGCAATCTTATACATTTTAACTTCATGCCCTACTGTCATTCTCCACTTCGCACTGCTATAACAGAATACCTGAAACTGGACAATTTATAATAAACAGAAATTTATTTTCTCACAGTTCTGGAAGCTGGGAAGTATAAGACCAAGGTGCTGGTATCTGACAAGAATCTCTCTGCTGCTTCAAGAGGTGGCAGAAGGCAGAGAACAGACAGAAAGAGAAAGAGAGAGAGAAGGGCCTTTTACTAAAGTGTTAAACTGCCCATGATGATGGATCCATTACGGCCCACTCACCTCTCAGAGGACTCACCTCTTAATACTATTACACTCACAATTAAATTTTCACATGAGTTCTGGCAGGGAAAATATTCAAATCACAGCACCTACTTACTGGATTGGTTGAAAGGATTATTTAGATAATAACTGTAAGGAATTTCCTTGAATGAAGTTACAATGGAAAAAAATAGTGTTAATATAAATATAATTTTTTTAACTATGATGCTTCTCCCCATTGAGAGCACAGGGTGAATTAGATTTAAGAAATTAGTCCTTTGCTCTAAGGTTTGAGTTAGTAAAATTTTTAGAAAATATCTTAATATTTAGAAATGTTTAGAAAATAGCTTAAATGGAAAAAGAAGCAATTAAAAATTTAAAATAAATGCCCTCAGGTAATCTATTATTAAAATGATAAATGTAGACTGTGGATGGAAATGCTAAAAGTTTAATAAAATATAGTAAATAGTGTTTATATTTATTAAAACTAACATTAAAACATTTAAATCTGAATATATGTTATATTTATTAACAAGTCAAATGGCTTCTCTAATCACAGGAATTTTTTTAAAAGATGACTGGGCTTGGTGCCTGTGGCTCAACGGGCTAAGGTGTCAGCCACGTACTCCTGAGCTGGCGCGGGTTTGAATCCAGCCCGGGCCTGCCAAACAACAATGACGGCTACAACCAAAAAAATGACCGAGCATTGTGGTGGGCGCCTGTAGTCCCAGCTACTTGGGAGGCAGAGGCAGGAGACTCGCTTGAGTCCAGGAATTGCTGTGACCTGTGATGCCACAGCACTCTACCCAGGGGACAGCTTGAAGCTCTGTCTCAAAAAAAAAAAAGATGACTGAATATATTTCAAATGACTGAGAGACGGTAGGGCCAATTATCTGAGCTTAGAAGATTGTCTTCATCTAATTGATATGTTGAATTGAAATGTATAAAATAACCACTTTTGTGAAAACTCTCAAAAATTGAAAGTGTCAAATGATTTGACCATATATGTCGCATGGTTTCATGTGGCAAATTCCATGTGGTCGGTAACAGTTTTCAGCCACAAGGACAAGGAGTGTAGTCCCATATCACTGAGTGCTCAAATATTTAGAAATACACAATTTATAACTTGAGTTTTAAGTAAACACATTCAAGTGCAATAAATAATCATAATTTTTCTTAGAAAAAAAGTTTTGTCTACTACTTTACTCTTGGGTCCTTCAATATTTAAATATAGCTTATAGCTTGTACAAAAAATCAATTTGTTTATCCTTGGCTTATATCCAATGTGAATTATCATTCATATATATCTGTTTTTTCTCTCTCTACCTAGATAGCACACTCTTTGAAGACAGGTACTATTCTCCAGTTGTTTTATTTTCTGTTCAATATTCTGCATACAGGAAGCCTAAAATGGGTAAATTATTTATCTATGTTGTGACTAATTAGCAATAAGACTACTCATAGGCATTTAATGGTGCTGTTTACTTTTTCTGTGTACATCTAAATAGGAAAATATTGATATTTGTATACTCTAGGTTCTACTTTTAAAAGTATATCAGTGTAATCAGACTATAAAAATACAATTAAAGCACAATTCTTTAGTCTGCGTGAGAATTTTAATATGAGATACAAATTCATCTAATGAATACCCATTAGAACACACTCTGTCATTTGGGGTTCAATAAACAGCTTTTTAAAAATCTAGCTTTTGACTAAATTGTGTATTATAGAGTTTTATCCCAGTGAATGTTAGGGTATATGTTTTGCTTTTCCCCACTATAACTAGAGTGGATCAGAGGTCTGAACAAGAGACAGGAGCTCTGAATTTTAACCCCAGGCCTAACAATGACACAGATTTACCGAGTAACCCAAAGCAGGTATCCCTTGTGATCAATTTACTAGCTTGACATATGGACATACTCTAATGTCTTCTGAATCACACTGTTCTGATTATAAATTTTTGCATAATGAACTTCCATAAAGCCTAGCAGCTTAAACAACAATTACTTTATCTTTTTGGTTCTGGGCTCAGATGGCTTAAGGTGTCTCATGAGATTGAAATCAGACAGAGGCTGGGGCTGGAAATCATCTGAAGCCTGAACTGGGAAGACTCAAGCAGCTAAGGGCTGGCACAGGAGGGCCTTCTCATCTCTCTTTCCTTCTCAATGGGGTCCATGCATATGGTGATATGGACATTTCATCAGGGTTACTTGGGGCTCTGAAGTTACACAATCCACGAAGAAAAAGCCAAGCAGAAGTTGAACCATGTTTTATACACTTGTCCAAGAAATCATAAAGTGTCACTTCTCTCCTATCCTATCAATCAAAGCAGTCACATGACTCTCTCAGTTTTAGGAGGAAACATAGACTCAATCACTCAGAGAGAGAGGGAAAATGTTTTGATAGATCATGTGAGACCAAAAATATTATTGTGGCCATTTGGTGAAAGTACAATCTGCCACAAAAGCATGAGAATACACACTGTTAAACACTTTCTGATATTTATGTATGGAAATTTCTGTAAATACAGCCATAGCATTTTACTGTGGTACACATCTTATAGGTTTTGTGTACCCAGTTGTGATGTATGGAGCACATATACACACAGGTACGAGCAGCTAACTCAATAGTATGGCTGTCTGAAGTCTTAAGCCAATATTTAAAAGGACAGCCAGGTGTTTCCTTCATTTTTAATAAGAATCTCCATTTTTTTTATCATGATCATTTATTCTGCTCTAATAAATTGCTTCAGCCAATTTGCCTTTGCTCTAGTTAATCCAGAACTCCACTCCACCTCGTTCTCTTAACATCCCTTCCAACATCCGCAAGGCTTCATTCTCCCTCCGTGAATCGACTCTTTTCATGTTTTAGATGTTGACCGAGTAAACACAAATACATCTGTGAACATTTAAAAATTTACTTGTTACTCAGTTTTTCAACAATTTTCTCTACTTTGATCCCATTATGTAATGGATACAGTTCCACTGTGGAAATTTCCATCTCTGTTGTTCCAGAGTTCACTATTCATTCTGCAGAAATACTGGCTTTATTTTTCTAGCAGTTTTCATTTTCCTTCTCTTTTTCCTTAACCATGTTATTCTCATTTATTCTGTATCTGCATATTATTTATTTATTCAAATATTGGAAAAACAATGAATATAATGTGGCTTGGTACATGAAACCAGAAATTTTGAAATTTTCTATCTAATCTTGGGAAAATTGATTGACTAAAAGGAAATCATCAGCTACTTCAACCCAAATATTTAAAAAAGATATTTGTATTTGTGTCATACACATAGTTTCAATAAATTTTGAAGCAGCTTCACAGTCGAAGTTCATATAAATCTCATTTCAATGAAATTCAACGAGTACTTATCAAATATCAATTAGTCACGCATTACTAAATGATGGGACGCACTCGCCTGTTGATGTGCAGCATATTATAGTACTGAATCCTGTGGATAATTGTGAACACAGTGGTAAGTATTTGTGAATCAAAATCTATGGAAACACAGAGAAGGTACAGTCAAAGATTAAAAAATAATACAGTTATATAAGATTGGAAGCTGCTCTGGGTGACTCAGTGAGTGCGTGGTGAGTGAATGTGAAATGTGAACGCCAAGAACACTACAAAATGATTTAAATTATCCAAAAAATAATAATAATAATAAAGGAACTAACAATCCATTTGAGAAAGCAAATTGATTTGTTAAATGTTTGTATATCTAAGGCAGCTTTAATATAAAATAAGTCTTCATCATAAATAATATATCTGATGTACATGTAATAGCAGATTAAGAGTAGTAGCAAATTAAGTAATCCTGGTAAGAGCTAAAGATCAAACATTATTTTAAAACTTAGTATAAGGAGTTCTATAATGGATGTTCATAGCATTGTCCTTGTTTTACAAATCAGGAAATAAAGATCTCTAGGTATGAAATCAGCCACTCAAAGTCACATAGCTAATAACTCTTAGCGTTCATGTTTGTATCGAGATTTGTTAGTTTGATGTGAGCATAAAAAAAGGTGACTTATAAAGGATAGAGAGTTGGTAAACAGGCTATAGACAGCAGTCATTTACAAAGTTCAGTTGTAACAAGATTGATTGAGAACATACTATCCAGCTTAAAATAAATACTTGGGAGGCAGGAAAAAATAGGATCCTTATAGGTTGAGACGAAGCAGATAGGAAAAAGGTAAGATTGATAAAGAAAGTCTGTTTAGAGTGTGTGTGGGGAAAGTCTAAAGAAAGATCATATCAAAGGAACTGATAAAGGGGTCAACCTTGGCAAAAAGGCCGAATTATACTTCTTTGAATAGATTGTGAATAGAGGAAATGGTTTCACTTATAGATCTCAAGAAATAGCCCAAACTGCCTGCCAGCATGTTTGAAATTGAAGAACCTAGAATTTGTTTTTAGATTTCTAAACTCCTTTATGTAAAATCAGTCACTTAACTGTTATATCTGGAAAGATATTGAATTGTATTACTTCCAACACTTGGATTTGGGCCATGGTTGAATGGTTCCACTTGTCTTCACAGAATAAACTTGAAACAAACAAACAAACAAAAAATATATTTTTGCTGCCCTTTGAAACAGCATCAGAGTGCTGAGGAATAGAATAAGAACAATTAGACATTTTTCTTATTTCACTCCATTTCCTGCCGGTATGAAGTCATTCATGTCAGGAAATGTGTCTCCTAATCTAGGGATTAGAATAACTAGGTTTCCCTATTTTGTGGAACCATGGACATGTCAAAAACAAGGTTTGCATTGCTTTTGGAAAATAACTCCTGGCTTCTAGATTTTTATTCTGTGGAAGCCTCAATATTGCCATATAAAAATGAAATTTTATTATCTATATACTTGAATTTTATTAAAGATTAAATGTGCCCAGATTGCACCCAGCACAAACTAAGCAATCAATAGCTGTGGGTTCTTTGCTTCCCGTACCTTCAGTCTGACCTGCACATATCAGGAGGTGACAACTGGATAGGCGTCCTACAGACGAGAGGTGGGGGCCTCCCGGCTGGCAGCGTTCATTATCCAGTTTCCAATTCTTTCAATAGTTACTTATGCAATACATTTTATGTGACAGGAACCCATATCACCTCAAAAATGATGCAGAACCTTGGGTTTTAACAGCCTTCCCCTGACTGTTCCATTTATCCTGAGCCTTGAGTCTGTTTCCTGGTCCTGTTTTGGGAGGTGGGGGTGGGAGGGGGTCACTTTCTTTATTGGTATTTAGGATCTTGCATCTTAGTATAGAGCTTGATCCCTTGAACTAAAATCTTGGTTTCTGCTTCCTGCTACACATCCCTTTCCTGGCTTCTATATCCTGTTTCTAACTAATAATTTGTTCTGATGCCTGGTAGAGCCTGGCTGGGATTAATGAGATAACATATCAAACGCACTTTAAACACCTTAGAGAAAAGAATATGAGCAAGAGCAAAGTGTAAATTTGTTCTTTTATGAATAAAAGAAAAAATTCATAATGTATGTTCTGAATTAATAGTTTCTATTCAAGCCTTCTAACCTAGAATTTCTCTCACTTAATCTTCTTTCTCAAAGAGCTCCATAAGCATTTTATCAGACATGGTCTAGGCAGGAAGCCAGTGCCACACACCCCTGTTGGGTAATTGACAAAACTTCATGGGAATAGAGCTTTAAAAAAGAAATGCAACAAAGGGTACACTTGCACTAGTAAGAGCACAGTCATTTCCCTGCCTCAGACTGGGAAGTAAGGGAGGCAGCAGGTGCATGGAGAGAGTCATTAAAGAGTCAGTGGCTTTTGTAGAAAGTCCCCAGCCCAGAGCCACTCAGCATGGAGGAAAGAAGGGAAAAATAAACACTCCAATCTTCTTCTTCTCCTCTTTATTTTATTTTTTATAAATGATCAACCCTTTGTTAAATGCAACCAGAAGTCAGCGAGCAAGGGAGCTAATTTTTTATTCCATATGGGTCAGCATTCTGGAGACACGAAGCAGACTGTAGAAGGTGAAGAGTGGACCTGGAAGGGCAAACAGGAGATGTCCAGAGTAGACAAATAATCCAAGGTGACAGTGCTCTAATAGTAGTATAAAGAAAACACTAAGGAAACAATAAGCCAAGGAAGAGAATGCTGAGCAGATTTTGATAGCAGGGAAGGCCAACGTTAAAGACAAGTGGAGAATCTGAACTGGAAAAAAAAAAAAAAGAAAGACAGAAAATTCCTGGCTAGGGGTATTAAGAATAAATATATTGAGTGTTTTTAGAAGAGCCTGAGCAAATTGATACAACTGGAATACATCCAGAGTGAAAGGAAATGAGGCCAAAGATAGGCTGTAATGCCAAATTAAGTAATTTTGTATTTATTGTATAAATAATGGGGATTATTCATCAGACTATTTTAGAGAAAGGAGTGGTATCATTATCCTACTAGTAAAAAAAAAAAAAATGAGGGAATTAATTACAACCGGCTGAGTAATGATACCATTAAACAAGTGTTCAAATACACAACCAAAACAATAATTATGTCTTATTCTTCATTCTTGCATTTTCTGCACTGGGTTACTGTTATAAGCACTTTGTATGTATTAAGTCATGTAATCCTCAAGATAATTCTATAAATACTCTCACCATCTCTCCTATTAATTAGGATTAAATTGATACACAATACATTAGATAACTGGGTATAAATGAGACTCAGAATTAGGCAGCCTGACTGCTCTATTATCCCAATAATCACTCCCTTATACTAACTCTAATTTCTAGTTCATTCCAGAAGTTCGTCTGTTTATTTATTTATTTTACGTCATTTTGTTTGTTGATCATAAACGGAGAGGATTCATGCAAAGCTACAGGAACCACTTTACTTCCCTTTCAACTCATTGCACTTTTCTTCTGGACCTTTTCACAGATCAAACTCCTGAAATTTATAACACTGTGTATGTTCCTACCAGAAGAATAGGGTCCAGATTAACACTTGCACACTTAAGTTGCTAATTGCCATTTAAGTAACCATTCCCTTCATTGAACTTTGATACTTCACACTGCCTTATTCTTTATTTTCCTACCAGACACAGATTCTTTCCCAGTAGTATCGAGAGATATAATGTAAGCCACAAAAATTATAAAAACTAAGGATGGTTTTCAGGCTCTTTACTTGAAACTGGTGTCAGAATTAATGGAATGAATTTTAATTTATTTTATTTACTTATATTTTTATTGTTGAGGATTCATTGAGGGTACAAAGAACCAGGTTACACTGATTGCATTTGTTAAGTATAATAAACCCTCTTATAATTGTGTCCCACCACCAAAAGGTATGTCACATACAGAGCCCCCCCACCCTCCCTCCTTACCTCTTTCTATTCTTCCCTTCTCCCACCATCCTCCCTCCTTACCTCTCTCTGCCCTTCCCTTTCCCCCACCCCCCACCAGTGTACTAGATCATTAATTGTCCTCATATCAGAATTGAGTACATAGGATTTTTGCTTCTCCGTTCTTGTGATGCTTTACTAAGAATAATGTGTTCCACTCCCATCCAGGTTAATATAAAAGTTGTAAAGCCTACATCTTTTTTAATGGCTGAATAATATCCCATGGTATACCTATACCACAGCTTGTTAATCCATTCCTGGGTTGGTGGAATCCATTTAGGCTGTTTCTACATTTTGGCAATTGTAAATTGAGCTGTGATAAATAGTCTAGTGCAAGTGTCCTTGTGGTAAAGGGATTTTTTTTTCCTTCTGCGTAGATCCCCAAATAATGAGATTGCAGGATCAAATGGGAGATCTAACTTGAGTTCTTTGAGGGTTCTCCATACTTCCTTCCAAAAAGGTTGTATTAGTTTGCAGTCCCACCAGCAGTGTAAAAGTGTTCCCTTCTCTCCACATCCTCGCCAGCATCTGCAGTTTTGAGATTTTTGTGATGTGGACCATTCTTGTTGGGGTTAGAAGATATCTCAGGGTGGTTTTGATTTGCTAATTATTTTGATTTCACTAATGGTTAGGGATGATGAGCATTTTTTTCATATGTTTGCTAGCCCTTCATCTGTCTTCTTTAGAGAAGATTCTATTCATCTCTCTTGGACATATGAATTTTAAATGTGATAAAGGCTACATTAAACAAATCAAAGAGAAAAAGGTTGCAAAATTCAAGAGCAGTCCGGAAGAGTATCTTTACCACTGACACCAACTTCAAGTTTCAGAGTCCTTGAGACCACCCTTAATTCAGACACCAATTTCAGTAAAGAGCTTGAAAACCATCCTTAGTTTTTATAATTAGCCAAGAAGGATTTAGAATTCACTGACAACCAGTAAGAAACAGAACTAATGAAAACATTGCAAAAATTTGTCAAATTGTGCATCAAAATCATTGGCTGACTATGAGAAGCATGGACCAAATAATCGTGGACTCAACAACAATGACAACAAAATATCCCATTCAAAAGAGGGAAAGGACTTGAATAGACATTTTTCAAAAGAAGGCAAACAAATGTCCAAAGGTATATAAAAAACAGTTCAACATTACTACTCATCAAAGAAATGCAACTTAAAAAGCCACAATAACATATTATCTTACTCTAATTGGAATGCCTGTTGTTGAAAAAAAAAGGAAAGAAAGAAAAAGAAAAAATAGCATGTTGGCAAGGATTGGGGAAAAGTAAACACTTAACACTGCTGGTGGAAATGTAAATTAGTAAGGAGGTTTTAAGGCAGGGAAAAACAGAAGTACCATGTGATCCAGCAATCCCACTACTGAATATCTACCAAAAGGAAAAGAATTCAATATATCAAAAAATAGCTGCACCTGTATGTTTGTCATAACCCTGTTCACAATAGCAAATACACAGAACCAGTCTGTTCCCATCAATAAATGACTGGATAAAAAGTGCTGCATACAATAGACTACTATTCAACTATAGAAAAGGATGACAATACCTAAATCCTTCCTAAGTTATGAACAAAAATAGCAAGGAAAGCACAATTCACTACAGGCAGTCCCCAAGTTGCAAACATCTAACTGATGTACTTATAAGCAGAGGCTTTTACAGGTAATAGGTAAATGTACCTGTCCCGACTTACATACAAATCTAACTTAAGCACAAACCTTCAGGACCTACCCAGAAACTGCCTATATTAAAGAATATATTGTATTTTAGTATTTTCTCCTTCAGCTGCAGTTCAATGCTCCAAAACTTACATTTAAATCACATTTAAAACCCCACTACATTAGTGTTTTTGTTTGTAAATAAAAAGGGTCATTTAGTACCTAGAAGGTGTAGCCAAACTAAAAATTTGAAAACAAAACAAAAACAGAAATTCTGTGTTGATGGCCATGATGCTAATTCAGTGTGTTTCATTTTCCTCGTATATAAGCATATGAAAAAGAGGAATTTTCAAGGTGGCTCTGATGATGACTTTTCTTTTTTTTTTTTTTAACGAAAGGTCTTTATTGGCGGGGGAAGCTGCAGAGCAGCATTAAGGAGGAGGGGAGAGAGAGAGAGAAACGGAGGAAGAGAGGAGAGAGAGAGAACAGGAGAGGAGAAGAGACACACATGGGGGATGGGAGAGGGGAGAGGAGGGAGAGAGAGAGAGATTGATGATGACTTTTCAAATGTCAAGGTGTTAAGGTCAAGCTGTGTCCTCAGTGCCTTAACCTCCCTTCTGGGCCTCTCACCTCACCTGCGGCATGACCTCCTGTGGGGGGGGCACACAGTGGGTTGAGATGTACCCCAACTTATCTCAGATGAATTCCTTCCTCATTAAAATTTTATGGTGTTATAGTCTTGTATCTTTCCTTTGTTCTCTCTTTTCAAAGATCTAAGAACGGACTATTCTCTACCCTCCATAATGGGTACCTCTCCATCACAGAGACAATTTCGTGGGTACCTCTCCATCACAGAGACAATTTCGTGGAAACGAGTCTTTGTTCCTTTTCTTTCATTGCTTTGATGCCCTTTTTTGTCTATAATCTTGGTTCTACTTTTTACTGACTGTATATTTGAGAAAGAAAGGTCTGATTTAGAGCATTCAGTAATTCTGAAAACAAAAGTATTCTTTCTACCTAAATATGAGAGGGTAATTTTAATTAATACATTAATTGATCTTCTGCCGGACTATCAACACCTTTAGCCTGGAAAATTAGCAGTTTGGGAGCAGGAGTGCACTGCATTTCCTTGTGTTTGTTAATTTATATTTCAGAAATATACCACAACCTTTAAAAGTTCTTCTTGTTTTCCTAACTGCTCACATATCCGTTAAATATCTTTAGTTGATACTTTTAAGCTCTTTTTCTCCTTTCTTTAATTATTTATTACTTTTTATTATTGTGAGTACAAAATAGTTATATTTCTGTATGTGGTACATGCAATGTTTTGATACAGGCACAATTTGGATTAATTAAATCAGGCTAACCAGGATATGCAGCACCTCAGTTATTTACCACTTCCTCAGGGAGGAACATTGCATTTCCACTTTTTTAGTTATTTTTCCTCTTATGAGCTGAAAATATTATGTCTTCCTCTCTTTGCCCCTTGACCTAATAACATTTATGAATGAATTATTAGTGTTGCTTTATACTGCTGGACCTCTTGGTTTTTCCCACTAAAATACCAACCTATTTTTTCTCTTTTGAATGTTACCATAAGCTCTTAAGGACATAAGTAATTCTTCCTTTGAACCATCATGTGATTTATTGAGTCAGATTTTCACTTCAAAATAGACCATATTTTACCATAAATTAGTAACCTATAGACATTTCTTACCACCAACCAAATCAATACCTTGACCACTTGTATATATGAAACAGAGCTAGAGAAATTTATAACTGAAGTATCTCTAGTTAAAAATATCTCTGGACATTTATAGAAAGATAAAATTAGGTATCTTTCTGGAAAGCAAACCTAACATTATTGGGTATTCAATTAAACAAACAATCAGTAAATAAAATGAGTCATTTAATAGTGAGCAGGTATAGTCAAACTAAAATATGAAGACAAACAAATAAAACCCAGAAATTATGTTTTGATGGCCATGGGCATGGCATTACTTTTGAATCTCTCTAAATCTATTCATTAAAAAAGGTTCAATAATAAAATAAAACTACTGCATCATCATTTACAAAAAGTATTAAAAATAGATTGAATAAACTTACCAAATAAATATAAGAAAGACATCTAATTAAACTCAAATAATTTTCAGTTGAAGTATGTTTCAAATATTTGAATAAATATTCAGAAATTTAGTTTAAGTATGTTTCAGATATCAAGTATGTCTCATATATTCATACTTCGCTCGTATTAAAATTCATAAATCGCTCACTTAAATTCAAATTTAACTAGGAACCCTGAATTTTTATTTGCTAAATCTGGTAACTGATTCTGTAGCTCTGCAACTTGTGTTGCGTAAAACTTGTGTTAGGTGGCAGCAATGAGACATTTTATAGCTGTGAGTAAAGAAGAAACCCAGAAACCCAACAGGTGCTTCCTGGAAAGAGCAGCAAGTTCCAGGAGAACAACCAAAATTGGGTGAGTTTTCTCTGTTCTGCACATTTCCCTGAGAATCACAGCCTGCAGTGTAGTAGAAGTAGCTGGAATAGGGCAGGCCCACTAACCAACCTTGTCTCAGCAAGATGAAAGAGAACCCTCTTGAAGAGAAGCTAAACTTAGCAGGGCAAGGATAATAGATGCAATTGAAAGGAAAGGACCAGGAAGGTAGGAAAGGTGACATGCAAGATTACCTCCAGAATTTTCTTTATTTAACATTCCCCCAAAATAGTAGAAGTGGGAATTCCAATGCCTAGAAAAACATATCCTAACCCATTTCTCCTTTGTAAATGTTCATTATTTTGGAGACTGGTTGAATGAACCATAATATATCCACACAATGGAGTAAGATGTAGCTTTAATAGGGAATAAAAAAATCTCTATATAAACTGTGGAGAGATCTCCAAGTTATATTATTACATGAAAAAAGCATGCATAGTTTTGTAAAAAACTAGTTTAAGAAATATTTTTATGAGTAAATAAAATTTAAAAGTTACATAAGAAGTAGATTACATAAGTTATTATATAAGTTATGGAATGAAAGTGAATGTTGAGGGAACTTTTTGGCTTATTTGTGGACTTTATCTTATTCTAGTAATGAAGTGGTAGAGCCAGTACATTCAAGGAGACCTCTGTAGTACTATTGACTTTTGCATATAAAAAAGAAGCTATCTGGGCGGCACCTGTGGCTCAAAGGAGTAGGGCGCCAGTCCCATGTACCGGAGGTGGCGGGTTCAAACCCGGCCCCCGCCAAAAACTACAAAAAAAAAAAAAAAGCTGTATGGTAATGATAAATTAATAATGGCTTTAAATCAAAGAATACTGTTGAATCTGACAAGTTGCACAGAGAAATAAAATGAAAAGGGAGTGTAAGCTCAAATTCCTCCAGTATCTACAAAAATTGTTTTCAGAGTTATCCTTCACAAACAAGAATACCATAAATAATGCCAAATTACATTTTAAAAGGCAATCAAGTATTAGAAACTAAATGGAACCTATGATAATAGACTTTCTCTCAGGATTTTAAATTGATGGTTCAACCGATGAGAAGCAAACTTTAAAATAAAAGCCAACAACGATAAGAAACAATGTGAAAATAATGTGCTTGTAATGCGAATTTCAGAAATGCTGCCATATATCACATAAGTTTTTATATTGATATGATAAAACTCTTTTAGAAAACTCAAATTTAGTTTAGATAAACATTTTTATATTCCTCATTTGAGCCCACCATAATGTTATCAAATTTCAAAAATTTTGTTAAATTATGAAATGAATAATGCCAATCATTAATGTAAATATTATCATATTTTATCTGACTTCACATAAGAAATGTTTTTTACTTAGTAAGACGTTTGTTTGCTTGGTTGGCGTGCTTCCATTAAGGTGGATGGTTCCTTTAACCCTAGATCTGAATCCTATCACTTCCAGAGTGGGATAAAACACCCAACCACACAGCTTCCTGGTGGCTACCAAGACAGTTAGGTAATAAAGCCCGGTTATTGGGGAGGAATTAATTCCCTGTGAAATGAAATTTATCTAAAGAGACAAGAAAAGGGGAAAGTGCAGCAAGTAAGTTCCCTTCCTCCTTCCAGTAGAAAGGCTGAGACCTTGTTTTGTTTTGTGTTGTTGTCTGTTCAGAAGAGTCTTCATAGAAGACGGCCCACTGAGTGACCAGCTGTACCCCCTTGCAGCAGTTGGAAGCACAGTAACTTACCACTTTGCTTTGCTATCTAACCTACCGGCCCTCCCTCTCCTTCCCTCTCACTACTGTGAGGCTACATTTCTCAACTGAGTTTTGACACTTCAGAGTTCAGGTGGTTCTTACGTGAATTCTATCCAGAGAGGATACCTGAGAAGGGTGAGGTCTGGGAGAACAGGTCTTGTCAAGGAGAGCACAAGGATACACCTGCAGGGTCTCTCCATGGTGACTCAGCTCTTGGGAATTTGTAAACTTAACTTTCCAGAACTTGGACATTTCCAAGTGAAATCCTGTAGTGCTCTAGGGGCTGGAATAGCATCTCCTGCTTGATTCATACTGACCAATGAGAAGGGTACCTATGGGTTGGAACTTTTTGACGGTCGATAAAAAGGGAAAAATCAAGCCAGACAAGGAGCGCGGCCATTTGGAATTCTTCTATGCCATAAGCTCCTGGCTGGTGAATAAAGCCTTTCCTCTTATAAACGTGGTGTTTGGGTGCTCTTTCTCTCCGTTGGACCTAGTCTTCCTGCCACACTATGAATTAATCATCGTTAATGATTACTCAGTTTTATTATTTTCTTCACTTTAGCACAAAGTAACTGTGAAGATGTCTCCTACAGCAACTAATGGCAAAAGCAATAGCTTTACCACAAAAAGCACAAGGAAAGTTCTAGTTCAAATGCTGATGTCACTGAGATCGGAGACTGCCTTTGCTGTTGCTGTATTAATTCATTTACAGTCCACTTCACTTCCAAAATACCTTGAGTTAATGAATGCCTAAATCAAGAGCACTAAATCCGTGCCCAAGGCAAAGATTCCTTATGAAAATGTGGCAGATGCTTTACAGAGCACCTTCACAAATAGATTTTAATAAAATAACTATCTCAGTCTTGACTTATTCTTTTGTTGGAGACTGTTGATCTAGGTCTCAGACCTGCAACCCTAACCAGGTCAGTGCTTAGCATAGCTATATATCCTGTTATGGGGAAGACATTTATTCAAAGGCCACCAGCATGTGGCCCATTGAACACTGGCATGAATGATGCCGGCACATGCTGTAGGATTTTGCTCCAGCTTCTCCTGCATGGAGAACCCCCTCCATACCCTTGCTCTCCTTGTAATGTCTCAGAAAACTAGTAAATCACAAGTAAAGGAAGATGATAGTGGTCAGAAAAAAACTTCTACCTGTATATGAGTAGATAATCTGTTTGAGATTTCTACTGAACAAAGACTGTGATGAAACAACCCTCTAAGATAATACCTTTGCAACAAAAAATAAAACAAACAAAGAAATAAAACAAAAGATTCTAAGGACTTAGATAATACCTTTGCAACAAAAAATGAAACAAACAAAGAAATAAAACAAAAGAGTCTAAGGACTAGTAACCTCTGGGTGTAAATCTGGAATAATATAAGTTTTGAGGTTTTATGTAGGAAGGGAAAGAAAAGTTACTTCTCCTAGGGGTACAGTAAATGGAAGTTTTATGACAATAAAATGGAGAAAACAAGCTAATCAAAAAATGCTAATTTTGAAATGAAATTTGATATCACTGCTCAGAGAAAATATCTGAACTAAGTAATGTTTAACATTGTACAAACACAATTATAGACATCAGCAGTACCACCCTACATTACATTCACACCTTTAATTCTTTAAGAGAGACCTATTTAAGTATGGATGTTTTTCCAAAAATAAAATCTATCTACCAAAAGGAAAGTAATATGTAAACTCTTAATTATACATAGTATGTACCTAATAAATATATTTTCAATGAATTAAGAAAGAGGTAATATAGGATATATTAATTTTATTTTAAAAATCCTCAGAATGAGGAAGCATTCATTTGCCACCATTTTTTCCTACATACTCCCATGTCATTTTTGAACAATGTGAGAACATTATTCTGTCATAATGAACCGATAATACATGAAGATAGGATGGCATTTATTTGTTGAGGCAACTAATTTAAAAATGAGAAACGTATTAGACATTCTCAAAAGTCATTTCATTGGAGTATTGAAGATTTGGGACAGGTGATTAAGAAAGTAGGTAAAAAGAAATCTATAAGACTTTCTATAAAACAAATTAAATTGGAAATTATTGACATTAAAATAAAGGAATGTAAGCTCAGTCACAGGAGGACATGAAAAAAATCTAGCCAAAATTAGTGGATTATTTATATGAAGCTAAAAGAGTATGTTGTGGTCAGTACTATAACCTGTAATGAAAAGTGGAATAGGGCAGCTCCTGTGGCTCAGCGAGTAGGGCACCGGCCCCATATACCGAAGGTGGCGGATTCAAGCCCAGCCTCGGCCGAACTGCAAAACAAAAAAAAAATATATAGCCGGGCGCTGTGGCGGGCGCCTGTAGTCCCAGCTCCTAGGGAGGCTGAGGCAAGAGGATCGCTTAAGCCCAAGAGCTGGAGGTTGCTGTGAGCAGTGTGACGCCACGGCACTCTACCCAGG
>CAUYON010133063.1:0-22464 GCA_963573935.1 Arctocebus calabarensis
AACCAACTCCATGAACCACTGCAACATACTTACCAGGCAGCAGGAAAGCCAGAAGCAGGGCAGGAGCCCACTGCATCCTTTCCCTTTGTGGACTTAGAAAGAAAGGGTCCAGATGATAAGATGAGCAAAATACCCTCTCAAGACTCAACTCCTACTCAAAAAAGAAAAAATCTCAGGGAAGGAAGACAGTCCTTGGGAGCTGGTCTCCTGGACAGAGAGAAGTGACTGAGGGTCTGTCTTAGTCTCAGCTGTTCACCCAGAAGGGGTGGGGTCCTGCAAGAACCTGCGGAGGATTCCCCACCTCCCAGCTTCAACGCGCGCCCTCCAGTGGCAGCTGAGAGCAGACCTCTCCGGAAGAGAAGAAGCCTGGGGAGCTCAGAACTGCAGCAGGTGGAGGGTAAGGATGGCAGGGAGCTGACCCCATGAGCAGTACTCTGGGGCCCTGTGGGTGAGCAATGCTGAGCCGGGCTCCCTCCCTGCACCCCAGACTTTCATATGTTTCAGCTGCTATGATGGTCTTGCCTTCTTGTGAAGCTTCTTTATTTTTGCCTTTAATCATCTTCCTTTTTACATCTTGAAGTACACCTTCATGTACTACCAGCATCAACTCTGAAAGAGCTTCAACATGGCTGATTAAAAGGAATTAGGGACGGGTACACTGGTCTCCACTTGACTCCACTCACAGGTAAACGAGTGTATGTGTGTGTGTGTGAGAGAGAGAGAAAGAGAGAGACGCAAATCCATTTTTAGAGGATTTCTGTTCATCCTTAAATTAAAAAGACACCCTCAAGTAGGATTGTGAGAGATAAGGAAAAATAAATAAATGAAGAAAAGTACATGGAATCATGTCAATTCAATCTTTGATACATACCGAAACTAAAAAGGTATTGGTTATTTATTTGAAATGCTAATTTACCTGGACATCCCATGTTCATCTGGCAATCATATACACAGAAACTGTATGGCATCTTCAAGGCCCATGGACTGATAGCTGTACACATACTAATAGGTGGTCAGAGAATTAGAGTAGATTGGTGGTAAATTTATAGTAATGCCTATCTAGATTTTCCTCTACCATTTTAATAAAGGTGTTTGAATATATGCTTACAATTCTCACATTAAGAACTTCCACAATGTCTCTCTTGGTGACTATCATAACAGCGGGGAGTGGGAAGGGTGAGGACTCTGGTTGGTCTCCTTTTTGCTTCAGGAGCCACATGTGCAGGACACATGTCTACCACAGGGGCAGCTCTGAAAGCTGAGCCCTCCACGTCCCTATGCAGAAGACAAGCTCAAGGACATTGGAGTCTGGAATATCCTTGATGGAACAGAAGTCTTACATTTTTAAAGTAAGAAAGGAGAGAATTGCCATCATACTACAGTGCTAAAAAAATTCTAAAGTAAGTAGGAAAAGAAGTTAACTGCAATGGAATCTAACTGCAGTAAAGAAAAGAGGACACTGGTACTAGAATATAATGCTTCATTGACACAGTGGATAATCCAGAAATAGATGAATATAAGGTAATGTTTTATCATTCAATAAAGTTGCACATTCAATCAATAAGGAAATAATTGATTATTCAATATAGTCTCTTTGGGGAGTTGACTCACCATATAGAAATAAATACTGTTGAATTGCTGTCTTACCAGTCACAAAGAGATTTTGGTATAATAAAACTGAAAAAGGAAAAGTACTAGAATTTAACTTGATGTCTTTCATATCAATGGCAGATGAGTTTAAACTCTATAAGCCTGATACCAAAAGCAGAGAGAAAAAACTAGTAGAATTTATAAAAAATATTATTCAAAGTCCTTTTTACTGGAAGGTACCAAGAATAAACAATAGAAAATAAAGGAACATTTTAAATTACATACCATAAGAGGTTCAGAAGAGGTTAATGTATCTAAATTAGTATTAATAATTCTTACCCAAAAAGGGAAAAATTAATATTCCAGTGGAGGAATGGACTGGAAACATGAAAAGGCAATTCACAATATAAACATAAGTGGCCCATAACTTTATGAAATAATGCTAGTATTCATTAAAGACAAGAAAATGTAAATAGAATTAACAAATTTCATTTTCTGAATCACAGAGCTTGGGTTGAAATCACTATTTCAACTTAGTCTATGACCTTGTGAATGTTATTTAATTTTTCCCTGCCCCAATTCCTCCTCTGCTAAATTTCATAGCAATTTAAGACCTCCCTAAGGTTTCTGTGAAAATTAAATAAGAAATTACATGTGAAATGCTTATAGCAATGACTACCAGAAAATAAGTACCCATACTTACCATTCATTTTTATTGCTTTTTCCTCCATATTGTTGTATAAGATTTCAGATGGATAAATGATATAAACATTAAATAATAAATGGGTGAAAACATTTAAAAAATCATATGCATTTCCTTATGGATAATCATGAAGTGTGTGCATGAATTCCATTAAGGTCAGAAAACAAAAAATAAAAAATTGATTAAAATGTGTAAAACCATACATCAAAGAATATTAAAGAGAAACAGTGAATGCTCCACAAAATATTTATTTCTTTAAAAGTGAAAGACTTCTTCTGAATAAATGAGAAAAAGTGAAAACATTCAACCAAACAAAAGAAAGTATGGTCACCTAGAAGAGGAGGAAGAGAAAAGGGAAAAGAAATCTTGGGTGGAAGCGAAACCTCTAAACAGATCTCCTTTTATCATTTTGACTTCAGAACCAAAGACATATTTTTACCTCTACAAAACAAATACACAACAAAAATTAAATAATGAGACCATGTCTCATGTCCATAAAACATGAGAATAGAAACAGAAAAAAAATGAGCTGTATATCAAATATGGCATAGGCATACAGAAGAGAACTATTTCAAATGATTTTTGAAAGAGTATTTCAAGAGTACATACTAAAAATGTATGCAGAAAGGGAGAGGGAGAATGATATTTATAAAGCAAGCCACCAAGCAGGAACTGAGAAAGACAGAGAGAAAAGCCAGGCAGGTGCGGTGGCTCACGCCTCAAATCCTGCACTTTGGGAAGCCCAAGTGGGAACTCTTGCGCTCAGGAGTTCGAGACCAACCTGAGCAAGAGTGAGATGTGTCTCTACTAAAAATAGAAAACAAAAAAATAGCCAATGGTTGTGGTGGGCGCCTGTAGTCCCAGCTACCCCAGAGCAGTTTGAAGGAGGAGGATCGCTGGAGCCCAGGAGTTTGAGGTTGGTGTGAGCAAGGCTGACGCCATGACCCTCTAGCCTGGAGCAACAGAGTGAAACTCTGTCTAAAAATAAAAGAAATAAAAATAAAACTTAAAGAAAGAGAGGGAGAGAAAGAATCAAGAAAGGAAAAAGGGACAGAGGCAACTTCAAAACGCATAGCCTAGACCCAGTGCTGGTAGTGGTAATGACAGTATTGCTCACACTGTTAATAATGCGGTGAATAAGCACCATTCCCAGCCGAGATTTCAGAATAATGCTTAAATGAATGAATCAGTACACTAGCCTCCCTACAATACTCCCCCAAATATCTCCCTTTACAAATGAATTCTAAGGGCCCTTGACTGCCCTAGGCAGCAGATAGGACAGGCGTCCACCAGCCCTAGGAGAGCTGAGAAACCAAATCGTGAGCAGAGTTCTGGGTGAGGCCTGGAGGAGGCCGCTCAGTCTGTAGGGGAGTCTTGGGGTGGGGAGGGGGCAAGGCACAGCTGCTGTCAAGAGTGGAATGTAACAGGGGTGCTTAGGACTTAACTCCGAGTTTCTCTTTATTCAGAATTCAGTGAAGTAGGGGCAGGAAGTGATACGGGGGCTGGTGTATCTTGTGTACCAGGAGCAGCCACGGTAGGGTTTTCAGTATGGCACGGGGCGAGTCTGAGTCACTGTGCCTGATCCAGGTGGCACAGTAATACCCTCCAGAGTCACTGGCTTCCACACGTCGCAAGAGCAACATAAACCTCCTGTCTGTGACTTTACGAGCATTGTATTTCCCTCCACTGTATCCTGGTTCCATGACCTTTCTGGAGCTCAGCAAGTCATAGGAGAGAATGCGCCGTGGGGCCTTGCCCTCCTGGAAGAGGTACCAGTGGATGTAGCTGGTGCTTTCTTGAATATCACAAGTGATGTCAACAGCTGACCCGGGTTTTTTGGTCACTGTCCCTTCCAAGCTGAAAGCTATCGGACTGGCTGTAATGGGAAAAACAAAAGTAATGAGGCGGCGGCTCCCTCGGTGGGTAGGGTGCCGGCCACGTACACTCAGGCTGGCGGGTGAGCAGCCTGCAGCAGGTGGAACCTGGCCTGGGCCAGCTAAACAACAATGACAACTGCAACAACAACAACAACAAAGCCAAGCATTGTGGTGGGTGCCTGTAGTTCCAGCTACTTGGGAGGCTGAGGCAAGAGAATCGCTTGAGTTTGCAGTGAGCTGTGATGCCACGGCACTCTATCCAGGGCAACACAGTGAGACTTTATCTCAAAAACAAAATAAATAAATAATGAGGAATTTCTTAACATGGCACCTGCGCAAAGCAGACAAACTACATAAGCATGAGCAGTGCCGCATACCTACCAGAAAGCACCAGAGCTAAGAGTAGGGATAGAGCCCCCAGCATGGCTTTCTCTCTTGACTTTAGATAGAACCAGGTGATGGGAGGAGCACTCCCCAGTTCTGATCCTACTCAAAAACAAAGTGATCCCAGGGACAGAAGGCAGTGGTTGGAGCTAGGCGTCTTGACCCAGGACAGGCAGAGAGAAGTGACTGAGGATCTCTCTTAGTCCAAACTGTTCACCTACAAGGGGTGGGGCCCTGGGAGGACCCGCTTCAACCCACCTCTCCAGCGCCCTCCTGTGGCAGCTGAGAGCAGCCCTCTGCAGAAGAGAAGGCAGGAGCTCCGGGAGCTCAGGACTGCAGCAGGTGGAGGGCGGGGATGGCAGGAAGCCGATCTGGGCGCAGGTGCCTGGGCCCTGGGGGTGAGCAGTCCTGAGTCCCCTGCCCTGATCTGATGCCTCTTTATTATTGCCTTGAACCATTTTCCTTTTCAAATTTGTAAATACACTTTTCAGAAACTACCACCAAAACCCTGAGAAAGCTGACCAGGCTTGATTAAGAAAAATTAAGAATAAATACATTGCTGTGCATTTGACTCCACTCGAGAGTAACTAGTTGTGTTTGTGTTTGTGACGCGAATTCGTTTTCTTGGGAATTTGAGTTCCTCCTCAATTTAAATGTCCCCCTCAAGGAAAATTGTGAGATTTAGTTAACAACAACAACGAAAGTACAGCATTCCATGCCAGGCAATATTGTGGACCTACTTAAATAAAAATTATTTCTTTTTTTTCTGAATTTCCAATTTACATGAGCATCCTTCATGTACTTTGGCAACCATACCTCAGGAATTGCATTGATATGTGTAAGGTACTTGGATTAACAGGTGGATAAATGTCAAACACGTATAGGAAATTGATTGTAAAACTTAAAGTGATACGTGTGCAGATTTTCATTCACTACTTTTATGTACACATTCGATAGATATTAACAATGCTCACAATAAAAAGTAGAACAACATCCTCTCTGTGGCTGCTTTTGCCTCTTCGGCTCATCCATCTTCTGCAGTCCATAACAGCTGGGAATGACAAGGGCAGGGGACTCTGGGTGGTCTCCCCCTGCCTCAGGTGCCACATGTGCAGGTACGTGTGGAAAGAACTTCTGTCGACTTGCTACCTTACCACAAACATAGAGATTTAGGTGCAATAAAACTGGAACCAGGCAAGCGAGATAGTTTACACTCATGAATTAATTGCATGTAAGGTGCTAGTGAAATTGGCCTGTCTAAGCCTGATGTGAAAAGTAGTGACCATAGGAAAAACTGGTATGTTTAACAAAAAGGTTTATTCAAACTTTTACTCACTAAGTGTGCTGAAAATAAACAATAGCAAGTAGAGGGAACTCATCACTATGTTTGATAAAGGGTCAATATTACTATAGTAAAAGACTTCTAAACATTCAATAAGCAAAGTTAATACTCCTATCAAAGAAAAAACATGGACTATGAAAAGACAGTTCAGAGAAAATGCAGTATAGTCAGCAAACTTGCAAAATAGTGCACGGGCAATTAGAGATAAAACAAAAAACTTTACAAAGCCTCCTTATTTTTTGAACCACAGATCGGGGTTTGAAATCTCTACCACTTCACACTGTATGGCCTTGGGAATGTTAGCTAACCTCTCAATTTCTCACCTGTTAAACTTGATAATACTTTAAACCCACAAAGTTTGTCTTGAAAGATTAAATGAGATAATACTAATACATGAAAAGTGCTTAGCACAGTAACTACTGGAGTTAATAGTAGTTACCCCATATTTACAATTCAATATTATTATTATTAAAGTAATTACTATAAATATAATTACAGATAAATTAATGACAAAACATTAAATAATAAATGAATAACAACTTGAAAGGAAATACTAATAATATGGATTTCATGCATATTCTTTAAGCATAGTATATTCTTAAATAAGGTATGAAATTCAGAGGCCAGAAAACAAAAGATTGATTAAAATGTATAAAAACTGAATGCCTCATGACAAAAACATAAATAGTAATTTCAAATAGAAATTCATCACATACTCTACATGTGGTGAGCAAATGTTTATTTATATGACAGTTAAGGACTGGGCGGCGCCTGTGGCTCATCGAGTAGTGTGCCAGTCTCATATACCGAAAGTGGCAGGTTCAAAGCCGGCCTCGGCCGAACTGTAAAAACAGAAAAATAGCCGGGCATTGTGGTGGGAGCCTGTAGTCCCAGCTATTCGGGAGGCTGAGGCAAGAGAATTGCATAAGCCCAGGAGTTGGAGGTTGCTGTGAGCTGTGTGATGCCACAGCACTCTACCCAGGGCAATAAAGTGAGACTATGTCTCTACAAAAAAAAAAAAAAGAAAGAAAACTCCTAATAAAAGTTAAGGATTTATTTTGAATAAGTAATTGAAAAATTCAATATAAGTAGTAAAAGTATTGTTCCTCACATAGGGCAAGGGAGACATGAGAGAAGAGAAGTCTAGGATGGAAATGAAAATCTCCAAAGGCCTCTTGTTCCATAAATTGGACTTCAGATCCATAGAAATGTTTTACTAATACAAAACGCATATAAACCATAAAAATAAAATCTATTTCAAAATTACAAAAATATAACTGGCAGAAACAAAGCTAGCCTTATCTCAAAAGTGACTTAAAGTTATAGGGAAGAAGGGCGGTGCCTATGGCTCAAAGGAGTAGGGTGCCGGTCCCATATGCCAGAGGTGGCGTGTTCAAACCCAGCCCTCACCAACAACTGCAAAAAAAAGAAAAAAGATATAGGGAAGAATTATTTCAAATGATTTTTAAAAATAGTATTTTTGATTGTATACCCTAAAACCAAAGACAAAAAAAAACAGAGAAGAGAAAGGAAGAAAAAAGGAAGTAAGGAAGGAAGGGTGAGAGGAAAGAGGAAAGAAATCTTAAATTACATACTAATTATAGTAGTGTTTCTAGGAACTGAGATTTCAGTATAAAGAAAAAGGCAAATATACAATTTTAAGTTTTACCACAACTCTATGATCTATATAACGTGAATTAGTTTTCTAGAAACAAGTCGTTTTTATGTGTCCCTGAAAAAAATAAAAAGTGGTAATGACTAGAATGAATGAGCACTCTGGGCATCTTGTTGTGTTATATCGATGCCATTTTTCACTGAAGGTGCTAGAGCTCAGACGGTTGAATTCAGGCCTTGGGCAGGGTACATACAAGAGCAACCTACGACGGCGCCAAGATGTCTGGCTGATTTTTCTGTTTTTAAGAGAGACGGCGTTGTGCTCTTTCTGAGGTTGGTCTCCAACTCCTGTGCTTGAGTAATCCTCCTGCTTCGGCCTCCCAGAGTGCTGGGATTAAGGGCGTGAGCCACTGTGTAGCCTTGAAAGTGCTTTATCTTACTATTATAGCCAGTAAATTTAGGAGAAGTTTTAAAATTAGAAAGTTACTATTATGCAATGATATAATGAATTTAGACAATTATCCTGAATTGCTTTATAGTTCTCTCATTACACAAACTCTGTTTCTCTCTCCACCATTCCTTTCTCTCTATCCCCCATTGCTTTCTCTACCACTCGTTATATCCCTCCACTTCTACACCTTCATGGGCATATTTCTTTATTTTTTCTCCTATTTTCTATTGCTATCCATCCCTTCACATTTTCCTTATACATCTTCCTTTTCAGCTCTCTCCTACCCTCGTTTGCTTTATCTCTCCTGCTCATCTCTCCCCATATCTGTCTATATTTCTAACTCTCTATCTGCCTTTCTACACCCATCTTTCTTTTTCTCTTTCTCTTTTTGTACCTGTCTCACCTACTTCACTTTCCATCTCTAGGTCTCTTCCTCTCTTTCTGTCTCTCCTTATCATGACCATAACAGTCCCTTTAAAAACCTTTGTGATTTCAGCACCTGTGCCATCTGAGGGTTAGCGTCTGCTAATCTGCCATTCCTCGGGGATGTTGAGACTTTCCTGGTTCTCCACTTACTGAGCAACTTCAGATTGTACCCTGTATATTTTGAATATTATGGTATAGGGCTCCAGGCATTATTTAATCACTGTGCAGAATATTGACACTATTTTGTTAGCAGGTAACTGACTCCGTTAGGGTTGCAAGTTCCTACCTGCCTCTGGGGGATCACTCCAACCAGTCCCTTTCCAAACCTTGGCAGGACTATTCAGACCTGTCCTTTGGATGCACTGCCCTGTGGCCACTCTGGCACCTGGGCCCTGTCAGCTCCTACTTTAGTTTGCAAAGCCTTTAAAGGTCTTTGGTAGTCGATTTTGATAGAATCAGGTGTACCCGCCCAAATAGACCTGCCCAGTCCTGAAAGGGTCAAGTTCATGACCCACCCAGGAAGGGTCAGACCCACTTCCCTCCAAGGAAATAAGAATGCTGCCGATTGCTGCCCTCCTGACCCTTTAAATCCCCATGTGCCATAACCCACATTTGGAATTCCTTTCCTGATGTCACCCCACCTGCATCCAGGTGGAAATAAAGACCACATTATTCCTACAGAATGGTGGGGGGATTCCGTTTTCGTACCTTGGAATAATCTTTCATCCTTGGGTCTAGAACCTTTCAGATTTGAGGGTTTTTTTAATGAATCTACAGCTAGAAGATAAACCCAGGAATCCAAACATCATTGCACAAGATTTTTCTTAATTTCCTTCCTGTTTTCACTCTTTATAACACTTTCCAATCCGTGGGAGACCCCCTCTGGCTAGAGGGACTGGGGGTGTTGGAAGCTCCCTAGCAATATTGTCCTTCCTGTGGAGGGAAAGGTCCATTACCAGCCTGGTGTATTCCCCAACTTCCTAGCTTGCTAGCACTTCCGCGTTGCCCTGCCCCCTAATTGGAATAAATGCACGCTGCGTTTTGCAACATTGATTTTGCTATGTTCTATCCTCTTTTCTGTTCTAGCTTTTGTGGGGTTTTACTGTTTTTTTGTTTTGTTTTGTTTTCACCTCTGCTAACTCCAACTTTGCAGTATTTGGCCTTTATTGCTTCTTTGCTAACTTTCTTGAGGGGGGGAAAAGGGGGTTGGAACATTGTCCTTACTAGTTCTCTGTTAGGTTTAAGGCCCTTCCTACCCCTATGTCTAACAAAAAGCCTGTTGAGGATCGGGGTTGGGGGGGCCTCTTGCACGACTCCTCACTATAATGCCTCCTCAAAAGCTAGAATAGCCCAGAAGCTCTAAAAAGCAGAGGGGGTGAGGGGAAGCTTATTTTCTTTTGTGTCTGATGACTGGAATTTAGAGGGAAAAAAGGGTCTGTGGTCATTTGATTTCCGATAAGTAGGACTGATTTCTGGTGTTGCTGCTTTGGTGAGAACGGCCAGGGCTTCTGAGTTATTAGCAAGAACACTCATGTGTTTATTGGGGGTGTGAATGATTGTTTTTCATAGGTTATAGAAGAATGACATAAATATGAATAAATCAAATGTTTATAAGGACAATTCAAAATTTCCTGCTACTTATGTTTTTCACTGAAATTTAAAGTTAGTTACTAGGGATGGAATTTCTGGTAGATGCATGTGATTCGGTATCAAGGAGCAGGATGTGTTAAGAAAAAGATGTGAAATGCGTACTTACTGAAAAAAAAATATGCAATTTTGTATAATTCAGAGGTTGTTTTAAAGTTGACTCAGAGTACGGATTTGGAGGAAACAGGCAGGAAACCAGAGTGGCTGGACTTGGGGCCCCCGGTCATGTCCCTGTGTCCCATGCTGCTCGCTGGCCCTGGAGGTGCCCAGAAAGCAGCAGCGTCTCCTGCCAGTGCTGTGGCCAGGGAGGGCCGACACCGTGTCCAGGGAAGCTGAGTGTGTCCCAGGATCCTCAGCCAAAGCTCCACGTCCTGCTTGCTTTCCTCACAGGCTCTGTGGCCTCCTAGCACGTGAGCACTTAAGGAACCTGCTGGTTCTGATCCACGGCCATGGCCACCGCCGTGCTCTGTGCTCCCTTTCCCTGGGAGGGTGGATCATGGGGCTCCCCTGGATGTGCACAGACAGCAATGTGACCCCACATCTCACACGCAGTCTGCTTTTCAGTTGTGAGAGAGCTGCCACACAGTGACACTCTGGGGAGTTTACATGAGAAGTCTTATCTCCCTGAGAATGTTTTGCCTTGGAAAAGAGGGAATAAAAGTTTTGAGTCCGAGTACTATCCTCTTAGAGGCTGTGTACCCTTAAGAAAGCTGCTGTAGGTGGGATCATAACATTCTGGATATGCCATCTCTCAGGTGCCAGGGACGGTACCAAGTGGATTGTTTTTAAAATAAATGCTAAGTTATCTATACTACAATTTACTTCTTGCAAAGATGTAATCCTTACATTATATAGAATATTTGAAAAGAGCTACAATCAACCACATTTGACAGATGAGGAAGTTGGAATCATAAAAATGTGAAGCCACTCAAAGTCGCTTAAGAAGTAGGTAATAGAGCCTGCCTTTAAACTTAAGACTAACAAATTCCAAAACACACCTACATGCATTTAATATATAGAATTAAATACATATAGGTTTCTTTTTAAGCTATAAAGTATAAAGGGTCATTAAAAAAATTTCAGGAAGATAGCAAAACTCAAGAGTAGTTCTCAGATGCCATAAGCAAAGAATATAAGATACGCTTGAATAGTATTCATTCAATTAGTTATAGTGGACTCAAAAAGTACTACAAATTTATTCTAGCACTCTTAAGTCAATAGTTAATGGTAATTTATAAAAAGACTAATTTGGGGGGCAGGGCTGGGAGCAAAAAAAAAAGACTAATTTTTAAGCTCATATAATGATAGCAAATACCCTTTACTGTGTATCAAACATTGTATAGATTTATCCCCTCCTTTCCATAAACTGCATGTCACTTATTCACATTTTACACATGAAGTGAAGTGTATTAGCGAGGTCACTGAGGTCACCTAGCTAACAAAGAGCATATCAAAAATTCGAACCCAAACTGGCCAGTCTCCAGAGCCTGTGCCCTCAGAAAACTACTTGGTTGTTTATGATTTGGGGATTAATTTTTATCTTCAATGAGATGCTATATTTTAATACAAAATATGATGTTGTTATACTTTCTACTTGTTTTCAATTACCTTAAAAAGTACAATATTTCATTGTTATTTGGTTACTTGTTCTACTTTCTTGCACCCCCTCCTGGCCATTAGAGGTATAGTATACACGTTATATTCCCCCACATTGCAGCCCAGTAAGTGGAGTCTATTAAGAGCAAAAAATTTAGTATGTGGAATGAAAAAGAACACTGAATTTAGTATACAAAAATGAACACTGAATTTAGTATACTATACTTTTATTTAGTATACTGAATGTAAAGAATCTTCGAAATACAATGAAGATTCAAATGCACGTACAACGTGTTTTCTAGTTTTAGACAAGAGATTCCTCCTCGCAGGGCTCTCATTTATCCAGCCTCAAAATGAAAGGAGTGTGTTATGATTTTGGTCTATTCCAGATCTAATTGTTGTGTCTGAATTTAACTGACAAACCAGGTATTGAAATAACAAGTGTGCTAGAATGAGAAATGGGTGCTTATCATTTTTATTTTAACCCAACAATAATGCACTTTGCTGGGTTCCTCTTGAAACTGCTCTGGGAAAATTCTATTCAGATTCCCTAAAATGTAATATATATACATACATATATATATAGATACATATATACACACTTATACACACACACACACACATATGGGTTGGGGGGGTTACTCACCACTATACTAAAGAGGATGGATTGGGTCCTCAACAAAACCACATGGATTCCTACAGGTCTTCTGACTGGATGGAAAGCCAGCGAGTTTGCAGCCCAGCCTGGCCAATACATGAGGCCCATGACTCTGGAAAATGTATTTCAGACCAATGCAAAGGCAGTGCTCAAAACTCCCACCTAAGAAGGATGGGGACACTGCGGCTTGAAGAAATGAAGCTGATGAGTGTGCACAAATTTGCACACACATGCACACTGAAACACAACTGCACCCATTGGGAAGGCTGATCTTCACTGATTGCTACAGGAACTCAGTTCTGATTCTGTCTAGAAACTAAAATAGATCACCGTCGGTAAACCTAAATATTTAAAAATGTATAATTTTTAAAATTGTTAATGATTTGAGATCTTCAAAAATCACAAGGATTATCAATAATGTTCTCAAGTCTCCCCTCTGAACCCCAAGCAACTCGATCAAGTCCTGGAATTCAGGATCCAGCCTTCGGGCCTATCACCTGGACCCCAAAGTTCAATTCCTGACCATGCTGGGGGACGTATCTTCGTCCTGAGCTGTCTGTGGGGACTCACGCAGGCTGAATGCCCCTCCACACTGGAGTCAGGTCTTCACTAGGGAGTGCCCGTGAGCAGCTCCGTGTATGGTTAGGGATGTTTAGACACGCAGAGACTTGCCATTATGCTACAATGGCCTGCAGCATTCAGAACACTGCCACGCCGTGCAGGCTGCAGCCTAGGAGTGATGGGCCGTTCCGTGCATCCTGGGTGCGCGGTAGGCCATGCCATCCAGGTTTGTGTAGAGTCCTATAATGTTCACACAATGATGAAAATTGCCTCACAACACATTTCTGAAAGTGCATCTCCATCGTTACGAGATGCCAGGCTGAGTATCACATTGTCCATGAGTGATGCACTTTTAATCTATATAAATGGCATCGCTTTCCACCTGGTGTGTCTGTGCACCGGACTGCACCAATCATTCAGTCTTCTCTGTTCATTGTTCCACAGGCAACAGTCCCATGCTAAACCCCCTACGGCCTCTTTGACTGCTGTCACCAGCGAGCTGTGACAGACCCTTCACAGGGTCTCCTTATGCCCAGTGTAACTCTTTTCCTGGGAATGTCCTCCCAGGATTGCCGGACCGAGGGAGCCGACACACTCACATGTTCACTAAATCCTTCCAGCGCTGCTGTGCTGCATGAAATTTTAGTTTTGCCAATGTGACAGCTATCAAGGCGAATCTCATTGTTTTGAAAGACACAGATCTGATCTTTAGGAAGCTGAGGGTCATGTTTATACTTGGCGTTCATGGATGTGTCTCCCTCAGGGACTTGCCTGTTCATGCACTTCAAGTACAGCAGCAAGGAGGTGGGTAGCACGGTGAGAGTGGACTTGAGAGCTGCCTGCCTGAGCTGCAGCCTGGCCCTTCCTTCTGCTGACCAGGTGACCAGGAGTAAGTTTCTTCATGTCACTGTGCCTTTGTCAACTTGTCTGTAATAAGCTATATGGCAACTACCCAACAAGTGTGTAAAGATTAAGTGAACAATCAGAGAGCCTGGCAAATAAAAGACATTTCCCAAATGTTACTACATTGACTGTTAGCATTACTCCATTGATACTAGAAATATAGATAGAATAATACAAATAAGATGATATAAACACAAATTATAAATTTTATAATGGTAATTGTTTCCTGTTTCCTTTTAACTGGCATGAGTTTCTTGTATATTCTATGCATTTATCCTTTGTCAGTTTTCCAAGTGACAACTATTTTAACCAATCTGTCATCATTCTATTAACTTTGTCTTAAGCATCTTTTCTTTGTATGGAAATTCTTAATTTGGTAGTCACACTCTCTTTTTTTGCCATATACTTTGTGTACCTGGGAGAGTTGTTTAAGAAAATCTTTCCTTCTCCAACATCTCAAAACTATTTTACATTTTCTTCTCATACTGAATTTTCACATTTTATTCCATGCTGATCCTGGGGTGATTTGTGCATATAGCATACATCGCCTGTCTTTTTTACGAACAGTCAGTGAAGACGGTGTGCATAAATATAAAGAGGTGGAAATGTTTAGGACAGCGGTTCTCAACCTGTGGGTTGAGACCCACAGGAATTGTATTAAAGGGCTGCGGCATTTGGAAGATTGAGAACCCCTGGTTTAGGAACTGTTTTTATACTGTTCTTTTGGGTGTGAATGAATATACCCCATCATCTAGACAATCTCATAAAGGCAGAAGTAAAAACTACTTAGCTGATCATCCAGCTTAGCCGACCTCTGGCCAGAGCAGCTGGACAGGTGTCCAGTTCTGTTGTTCATGGACTAAATTCCAGCACTGTCTCCGAAGCTGTGAGGGAGTTGAGTCAGTGCCACACATCTGTAAGTCTCTTCCTGTTCTAAATTCTGATTTATGCAGTGGGAACAGGGCTTCATGTTCATGTGGGAATGGGCTTTATTATACAGACTTGCCTTTTTAATATTCGAATGGGTCCAGCCTTATCCAGGCCATGTGGTGCTCCTAATGGCCAGGAATGCTTTCAGCAAGGGCTGGATCATCAGCCCTCTATGCACTAAGAGAGGAAAACATGTTTTTTATCCTGAAGTTAATTGTGAACCGAGTCATGGTAAACACATCAAGCTAAAGCACTAGACTAGAGATTTTGTGTCTTTTGTAATAACCTAAAGAATTTGGAGAAGACTTGCTGAAGAAAAGTATCAAAAGAATGGGAAAAAAACATCACATGTACTCAGTACTAAGTTGAAACTGGTACATTTACAACTCCTTGTTCACATGAGAGGCAAAGTCAATTAAATTCAAGAAGAGGGGAGTGAAAAGGGTTCAGCAAGTTCCCACCCAGTGGGTATAATGCTCAGGTACATGGCAACTTCCTGGGTGAGAATGCAAACAGTATAACCACTCGTATTGATCTGAAATAAGAAATTTTTTAAAAATACACTTTTGAAATAAATAAATAACTAAAAATACCTAGATGGAATTTAGTCCATGAACAACAGAGCTGGACACCCAGACACATGTGCTCTGATTTCCTGTCACTTTTTGCCCTTTCCAGTTCTGCCCTCCCCTGGACACCTCTAGGGTAGAACACCCTTTGCATGGATCATTCCCTATTTTTTGTCCTCCACAGACGTGAGCTGGCATCTGAGTATTCCCCAGAAAACTTCTTTTACTTTTTTTTTTTGAGACAGAGTCTTACTCTGTCGCCCTGGTAGAGTGCCGTGGTGTCACAGCTCCCAGCAACCTCAAACTCCCGGCCTCCAGCGAGTCTCTTGCCTCAGCCCCCTCAGTAGCTGGGACTACAGGAGCCCACCCCAATGCCTGGCTGTTTTTGGTTGTAGCTGTCATTGTTGTTTGGCAGGTCCAGTCCAGGCTTGAACCACCAGCTCCAGTGTATGCGGCTGGCATCCTAGCCACTGAGCTATAGGCGCCGAGCCTCTGGAAAAGTTCTTGACTTGATATCAGGGATTCTTTCCTTTGCTCATTGTACAATTCTAAAATGATAAAATCCAACATGTCAAAATGATTGGTTTTAGTTTGTTACTTCCCATTAAGTATCTGTCCTAAAGTGTTCCAATTATGAAAGGGGAACAAGAAGGGATTGTGAATACACAGAAAATGGTACTGGGCACTTTTATTATTTTTATCATGAAATCATATTTTCTCTGAGAAATTGTTATACAATGTTTTGAGTACTCTTATTTGGAACCCATAAAATTATTGAAACCATTGCTGTCATTCTTTTAATTCATGTTAAGGAAATTTAAATTAAAATGAACTAAATTACACGGCGCACTATTTTTTCAAACAAAAATACTCCAACGCGACTACTTTCAAACACAACTAAACGTTACACGGGAATCCAGCACTTCTGTTAGTTTTCCTTTGTCATTCATTGTATCATTTAAGAGAAAATGAACTGCCTGGAGTGGCGACAATGCTGTTACATATAGAAACTGATCTATCATGCAGATCAAGTCAGTCCATCTCTGCTGGTTCCAAGAGTGGGTCAGATCTCAGCTTGACAAGGGCTGGCTCCCTAGGAGGCTGGGGTCCAACCAGGAGGAGCTTGTCACAGAGGACAGGGGTGAGGAAAACCTCCAAGCTCTGCCCTTAGGACTAAAACGTTAGGAACTCAGTGGTGATGTATCTGAGAGTCTCCTGTCTCGGGCGTGGAAGTGCACACACCAACTCCACAGACGGCGCCTAAGCGGGACATCAGGTGTTGATTTCACCTGAGAAGCAGCTCTCCCCTGACATGCCAAATTGGTCCCGTAGGATGAGGGCTCTCCCCACAGGAAGCCAGGCTTACTCACAGTTAGCACTGTCACAAAGACCGAGGGAAGGAGTTGAGGCATTTGAACTTGCCATGAAGTCAGACTGTCAGAGCCTGAGGGATCATCTCAGCAAAAGGGCTGCACTTTCCCCTCGGACTCAGCCCAGGGCCTGGCATGCTGGAGTGGCATAGGGGTGGGGACATTTTCTCCCTAGGCTTACATTGCAGAACAACCCCTGTTGTGCCCAGATCAGTAATCCCCAAAGACCACCAGGGAGACTAACTCCATGCAAAAGCAAAAGAGCCTTTATTCAAGCTCGAGCCTGGGCCCTCACGCCCTCCCGTCGCAGTGGGAGTGTGCTGAGGACCCCGAACCCTGGGTTGCTGGGGGTTTTATTGTGGTTACTGGCTGGTAGGGGATTTCCAGGCTGTGGCAAACATGATTGGCTACTTTATATACTTTTTATGTCTATTAGTTGGGCTTGTGTCAGACAGTTGTTTTTCAGCTTGGGCTTCTATCTTATGGGCAGGATGAGCACCCTGGTTGGCCTTGATAGACCAAAGCACTGCCTGCTATCTACAAAATGGAGTTACTCTTCCTCTTTCACACCCTGTCACTCATTTATCTGATGTTAAGGTCTTCTGTTAGGCCTTGCTCAGGTGGGGACTCTCAAGTTATTTTGTCCCAGTAGAAAGACTTAATATGATTCATTACATGACACAGTAGGACTCAGAGCTTCAGTATCCCTGGGTCCCTGAGGGGAAGTAAGCCCATCACTGTGGCCACATCCACAGTCTGTTATAGGTTCACTTACATGGGTTCAGTCAGCCTGTTTACTCAGTAAAAGTAAATCAAAGTATATCAAATACCTTGGAAAAGCACAGACACTGGTGGGATGTCAGGGATTGCCTCAAAGCTGCAAGATGTCCTCTGCTCCTCAGGACAATGTTGGGGAGTGGACCCAACAGTCCTGGGCATCCCCAGCTCACACAGTGGCTAAGGAACTTAATATCAAATGCAGAAAGTCCCCCACCTCACATAGCACACAGAGTGTGTTTGATTGCAACCTTATGGGTGTGAAGACCAAAATAGTCGTGGCCTTTTGAAAATGAACAAAGGTGGTTGTGGTTTAACTGTCCCTATTCTCTCATGACACCCAGGCCTGCACAGCCCCAACTAGTAGGGGGTGGGTTGACTTTGAGCATTTCCACGAATCAACCACATTCAACAGAACAGGCAAACAAAGGAAGCCTGAAAAAATAAAACCCCACCAGCACCCTCCTGCCACCCACTCTGTGCCCCCTCCAGCACCTCTGCACTCCCCCCTCACTGCCCAAGTTCAGGGCAGCCCAGGCTGATGGGGAAGTAAGGTGCTGAGAAGTCTGAGACCACAGTAGACAGTGCCTAGGCCCCCACCAGTAATACAGGCCCCCAGAGTTCTTAGGGAGTCACGTTGCCTCTGTGCCTTCCCACAGCAGAAATACACATTCCTAACTAGGGGCCAGGTATTTACCCTAAAGAGATCTGATCAATTCATGAGAATCGGAGAGTAAATATAAATTAAATTTAATCTTTCAGTATTCTGTTTGGTCTTATTTTGTTTTCAAATAGGAACTTCTACTTAGTTTCCCAAAACATCTGTTTCACAGACACTTAAACTTACTGTAAATGAACAAAATAGACTCTCCCAATATTAAATAAGACCGTCTTTTAATTCTAACATAAAGATTTTTACTACAAAAGGATTCATTAGAGAAATAGAAAAATAATCCCTTATTTTCATCAACCTATTAAATATTTACTATTTTGTTTTATACCTTTGCAGAAATATCCAAACACACAATGAGTGTCATGCTTGTACTATCATTCAATAAGAAAAAACATATTTCCCAGAAGAAAAAGATAAATAGACCTTAAACATAAAAGATACTTATCTTCACTCACAGAGAAAGGCTGATTAAAATCACAAAGAGATACTATTTTTTTGCCAGTCAGATGAGTAAAATTCTGCCATTTGGCTGAACACTCTGAGCTCTCACACAGAGTATGAGAAAAGAGCAAAATTGAGGCTATGTCCACACATGGCAGCTGGCAATGCCTACCCACACCACTGGTTATGGTACACGTTCACATAACTATGATTTATTTCAACTTATTTTATAATAGCAGAAGATTGGAAAAAAGCCAAAGAACTCAATATTTTTTCAGTGAACTAACTCCTAGCTATCGAAATGTCCCTACACACTGATGCAAAAGAGCTCTTAGACTTATATAAATAAAGTGCAGTGCAGAGCAATCTCCCTGTACACAATCTGTACGAGAAAGGGAGATGAGAATGTATTTGCATGTTCATAAATATCTCCATAGGAAAATTTATATGTATGTAAATAAAATTCAAATATTTGTGAGCCATTTGTATCTCTTATTACTTATAATTTCTTATTGGCAGTTCTATAGGACTTATATGAATGGAATATATAGTGAGGAAAATCAAGCAGGAATTGTGGGCTCCTTCGTAGACCAAAAAACTTCCCGAAAAGGAAATCCATGAGAAAAGAAATTCCCAGACAGTGGAGAGAATGCACAATTGGAAAAGTTTTGAGAACTGTTCTGTGGAGAAGCATGTGGGGTTTCATTAGTAAGTTTCTTTTTTAGTTGAGAAATGTACAGAATATCTCCATAATGACCACTCAGACACGAGTGTTTTATATAGAAGTGTACAAATTTTGCCTGATTTTTTCTTTACACTCCATGGATGCCGCCCGTGGATCGGGTATTTCCATTATCCAGCCGTGCTCTGTGGCCTTCACTCTCCGAGCCCTACTGGGGAAGGGGGGTCAGTGTAAAGTCTTCCCAGCATGAAATACCGTGGGCAGGTTGGCCGGTCACCTGTTATTCATGAACGGCAAAGAGCAAGGAAGGGAAGCCTAGACAGGCAAAGAGGCGGTTTCTTCACCAGCTCTTAACCCAGTAAGGAAGGAAACCTTCCTGTTTGAATTGAAACTAGAAGTGACCTGTTTCCACCCCAGGAGCAAATAATGGAGAAGTGAACAGCAGAGGCTCAGGGGCACATCCCTGTCCTGTTTCTTCACAGCCGTGGGAAGTGCCTCAGCCCTCCCTGCCTCAGTTTCCCCATCCTTAGGACAGAGGTAATTGTGCACAGTGTTCCTGTGAGAATTAAATGAGTTAATGGGTAGTTAGACTAGTCCCCTACACACACTGAGCACTCCACTAGTGACTGCTATCACTACCTCATTGGGACACTAATGACACTGAGTTTGGAACCTTAGGTAGGGATGTGAAGTTGCTTCATTTGACACCTTCTTCTAAACAGGGACAAACTCAGTCAGCGTAGGAAGGTGAGAACCGAGGGGGCAGCTAGGGACACACCGAGCAGCCCAGCCGTAACTCACTGTGAACTGTGGCCCCTGGTCCACCCTTCCTCCTGCCGTACCACGCAGCCTCCCTGTATGTGGCCTTTGAGTGGGGCTGGGAAAGTACTGGGCCTGGAAGGAGGCGTAACCTGCCTCCTACCTCCCATCTCCTACCTCTGAAATACTTCTGCGCACTCCAGACTCTCCCCGAAGGTAACTCTGAGCCCTCCAGGCCCCTGTCGTCTGTGGAAGGGGCTGGGGTGTCAGAAGGCTCCACATCCCCAGAGGGCACCCTCGGTGCCCTGCTGGGCCTAGACTCACCAGCACTAGGAAACCCAGGACACACGCTCCTGAAGTCAGGCAGAAGTCCACACTGTTTATAACCAGGAGCAACTATGGGAATTCCAGCATAGGTCACAGCTTTCTCCAAAACACATGGGAAATTAGGGACAAACCAGCGGCCTGGTGAATACACTACTATGAGGAGGGCCACATAGATGGCCACACACATCTTTAAGAAAAATCTCCCCGACCCCTTGGAGGGGGCCTTTAGTAAAGAAGCAATGATTTCTCTACAGATGAGAATCTGGTCCCCATCTCAAGTGCTCTCTTTCCATCCCCTGTAACTTCTGTTCTGCCTACACAATAACACACATTCCCATGTTCTGCAATTCTATAGAGCTCCACTCTTCATTTAACTGATTCTGGAATGCACCATATTTATATTCCATATGTATTAATGTCAAGAGGAAGTTTTTCATTTTTATTCTTAACAACACACAGTCACTTGTTCCGATGGGAATCTACATCCATGTGTAATTACAATCTATCAAGTTGACTACTTAGCTTCCCATGTGTGTTCCATGACCAGTTCTGAAGTTCATGTCTAGGAGTTCTCCTCCTTAATTTCTATCTTGATAAAATATCTCACTCTCACATCTGCATCACTTCAGGTTTTGGGATGGGCCAGTATTTAAAGCCGCACCTCCAAATTATTCATGACGTCTTGAATTTAGAAGCAAAATAATAATATTTGCCAAAGTTTATTGAAACATTTTATTATTTTCAGAAATACTCTTAAGGCATATATCAAAATTTTATTTTGCTTCCAAAATTGTTTAGCAAAAGCACATTTTATTTTAGAATTTTATTTGAAACTTAAGCATGACTAAGAACATATTATTGGTGTATTGTTAATGCTTGTTTTGATATGAATTTACACGCATGAAATGGTCTATGTAGAATCGCCTATCCATATTCTGACGCTCAATGTCTTGCCCAGAATTTGTATCTACTCTATATTCTATGTAACTGTTTTGGAGTTCCTTTATTCTATTTTTCTTAACCTGCTGAATAAAGTGTATGTATAATTAGTGTAACATACACTGTCAAAATATATGACAAAGCATCATATGTTTACAATGACTTATCACTTGGCTCTGGAATGTTAATTAATTAATTTTTTTTTTTTAAGACAGAGTCTCACTCTGTCCTCGGTAGGGTAGCGTGGTGTCACAGCTCACAGCACCCTCCAACTCTTGGGCTTAGGCAATCCTCTTGCCTCAGCCTCCCAAGTAGCGGGGACTACAAGCACCCCGCTATATTTTGTTGTTGTTGTTGTTGTTGTTATTGTTTGGCAGGCAATTTCTTAAGAAACAAATAATTTGAAGTTGATGTGAGCTATGAGGCCAGAGTACTCCACAGAGGGCGACAGAGTAAGATTCTGTCTCAAAAAAAAAAAAAAAAAAGAAAGACATCTTTTGAATCAATACTAAAAAGTGAAATCAACTCAACTGACAAAAATATTGTCACCTATAAGCTTAGAGATAGGAGAAGGAAGAGAATCTAGAAAGGAAGCAAAAATCTCAAAATGCACCTTCTTTTATTATTTTTTTATTTCATGTCCATATAATAATAGTTTTGCCTACACAAAATAAATACGAAAAACTAAATAAAACCAATCCCCAAAGTATGAAATTACAAAATGAGAAAGACAAACTACATACGTATCAAAGGTGACATGACTATATCAAGAATTATTTCAAATGATTTTTCACAAACAGTAATCCAATTGTATGTCCTAAGACTAAAGAAAGAAAAATATGAGAGAAATTTTAAAAACCAAACAAACAGGAGAGACAGACAGGAAGGGAGAGAGAAAGAGAATCTTAGCGGCCTTACGTCAGACCTAGAGTTGTGAGTGGTAATGACAGCCTTGCTCATATCGTGATAAATAGAATGAACAAGCACCGTTCCCAGCCATGATTTCAGAACAATGATTGGATAAAAGATTCAGCACAACTAACCTTCCCACAATGCTGCAATAAATGTCTCCCTTTCCTAATCATTTCTCAGGGCTCTTAACTATCCTAGGAAGCACATAGAAAGAGTCTCTACCAGCCCCCAGGAGAACTGGAGAACCATGTTGTCAGCCCCAGTGCTGGGTCAGGCCTGGAGAAGGCAGCTCAGTCTGTCGGGGAGTCCTGGGCTGGGGTGGGGCAGCGTGCA